>CAUYRH010129942.1:0-51172 GCA_963574655.1 Perodicticus potto | reverse complement strand
TGGGTGGAGGGACAGTGATTGGTGGGATCACACTTACTGTGCATCTTAGAAGGGTACAAGTGAAAATTACTGAATGCAGAAGATAAATGTCTTCATATAGTGATTAAAAGGCCATGAAGGCTATGTGAAATAGTTCAATGAAAATATTTCAGATTGTATATGAAGTCAGCACATTGTGCCCCATGATTGCACCAATGTACACAATTATGATTTAATAACAAAAAAAAGGTGGGGGAGATAAAAAAAAAAAGTACACAATGAAAAGCTACTGAGTACTATGCTTCTGAGTAAACCTTCAACAAAACATTAGCAAATCAAGAGCATTCATATATGAAAAGAATAACACACTCTACTAAAGTAGGGCTTATTCCAGAAATGCAAGGCAAGTTCGAGGGACTAAGAAAACCAGGGAGAAATATTTAACTTTGAACGTTTTCTTCCCCAGGCCTCCTTCTCCAAGTCCTCGGGGAAGATGAGTTATTGATATACCAGGTGGGAAATCTCCTCCTGCTTCTTTATGGGGTCCAAAGGGTGAATGAAGTCCAGTCCCAAAGAGTTGTTTTGTGGGGTGACTAATTATTGAGATGAGTTTCTGGTCCTGCCCTCTCCACCCTAGGGCTCTTCCACCCTCCATCCCTCAGCTCACTGGGACTCACAAAGACAGGAGTCTGACCTTCTCGCAGTTGTACAACTGACAGAGAAGGCAAGATCCCAGGGGAAAATGAGTTTAGGCAAAAATAAGACAGATCAGAGTCACAGCTATTTCAACAAAAAATAACACACAACCAGAGTGCAGATTTCTTCAGAAGAAGTATTAGAATAGCTAGAATACCAATGTCAAATTCAAATAATAAGATAACATGATAAAAGAAAAGGTTGGTAATGTCTAATACCTTAGAACAAGAACAAGAAACACAAAGAACAAGTAGAAATATCAGGTATGAAAAATATAGTAGTTGAAGAATAGATTAGTTGGCCTACTAACAGACTGGATCTACCTAGGGGGATAATTTGATGATTTGGAAGGCCAAATTGAGACCCTATCCTTTAAGAAAGAAGAAAAAGACAAAGAAATAGAAAATACAAACAAACAAAGTGAGGAAATGATTTTATTTGTAATCAGGAACAAAGTCAAGGATGTCAACACTACCACCAAGATCCCTCATTTTATTGAACACCCTAGTGAGTACAACCAAAAAATATGCAGAGATATTATAAGAAATAATAGATTCTAGCAGCAGCAAACTAGAAACTATAATTAAAGACACTGTTTGCAATCTTACCAGAGATTGACACATTTCTGGGTATAAGTCTAACAAATGATGTGTAATATTTCTATAGCGTAATACCTCTATAGGAAAAATTATAACACTTTATTAAGAAAATTACACACACACGTAGAGATACATTGCTTAAGGAGAAGAAAACAATAGAGTGAAGCTATTAATCCTCCCCAGTTAAGATCGTGAACTTGCCACCATGTGCTTATGTTGGCAGCACAATACAAATAACTCGCTATAACTTGCTATATCAGTGTCTCACAGCTGGGTTCATGTGGCCATGTGGTGGTATCTTGCTGAGTGACGTTCATTATTGTTGCATGTCTTTGTGTGCTGCACGACAGCAGCTCTGACAGTCATTCCAGAAAAAGAGTTCCCAAATTGCTTTGAAGGATGGACTAGGCACTGGTGTTGGTGTATAGCTTCCCAAGGGGAGTACTTTGAAGGTGGCCATAGTGATATTAAGCAAAGAGGTGTGTAGCTTCCTCTGTTATGGTGGTCTCAGAGTAGTTGGAGTTCTTACGTGGTGGCTCTGGACTTTCAGAGTGACTACACTGAGGGGCCCAGGTAGAACCTGCTCCTTCTGCCTAACAAAGCAGGCCAATGAGAGTGAGTCATAAACCAGTGGCCATGAGTAATCCAATTCTCTTCATCTGAGCTCCATTGAAAAAATGAAAAACAATTATCAAAAATGATTTCCTGAGTACTATGATGCTAAAACATAAAATTTCAATTTTTGTAGGTCAAAAATGGACAAACATAACCAGTTTTACATAATTCAACTCAATAGAAGTCATTATGGATGTGGCTATCACGTTTAATTTCCATGTGGGAGGATTGTGTCATAAGCAGACCGATTCTTCCCAAATCAATCTATTAATTGAACAAAATTTCCATTAAAACTCCATGATTTTTCCTGATGAGAACGTTCTAACATTTATCCAAAGATTGAATGTGAAAGGAAAGCCAATAAAATTATGAAAAGAAGTAACAAGAAGACACTTATCTTACCAGATAACAAAATAGTATTATAAAACTGAAATAAATAAATGAACGTACTATCCACATCAGAATGCACAAATGTAAAAGTAGAAGTAAATAGAAAATCCAAACCAAGACAAGTGTTTATAAGGATTTAGTGTAAGTTAATGATGAGATTTCATATCAGTAGGGAAAGGGTGGACTAGCTAATGAACTCTATTTGCATAATTGGCTTCTATTTAAGAAAAAAGTAAGGTTGGAATTTTTTGCTCCTTATAGAAATAAATTTCACATTGATTATAGAGTTAAATAGAAATATTAAAAGTCATTAATATATTAAAAGAGAACATAGGATATTATTTTTACTGTCTCAGGCTAGGGAATCCTTTCTACTCTTGATGCCAAAGCAAAAGCAATAAAGGAAACTACACAGATTTGACTACATAAAAAGTGTAAGTTCATACTGTGAAAATTATTGTGATGAAAACGTTAAAAGATTAAGATGTCAAAGTGGGAATTTTGGCAATAAAAATAGTGAAGGAGTTAATATGCTTTGTATAAAGTGCTCTTAAAAATTGGTAAAAATATGAATAGTTCAATTTCAAAAACTGTTAAATTGCATGAGCAGACAATTCAAAAAATTAAAAACCAATAAATATATTAATAACATTGAAATTTGGTAGTAAAAATAAATGCAAAATGAGATATCATTTTTTGTTCATGGATTTGCAAAGATGAACATTTATCATACTGTGTAGTGCTCATTATGGTGTAGAGAAGTTGGCGCTTTCATAAGCCATTGGTTCAGGTATAAATTAGTACAATCTTCGTAAAGGGGTATTTGACCATCTTTATCAGAAGTCTTAAAATTGTGCAAGCCTTTTTAACATAGTAATTCTGCTTTGGGGAAGGAATGTATCCTAAGCAACTAATTGGAAAGCTTTGAGTTAAGCATGGTGGGTAGACTACATGAATTTCTCTCTGCTCCTGCATAAAACTCCACTAGACAGACTAAGGTAAAAGAGAAATGGAAAGTAACAGGGAAATGACAACAGTCTAGAGCTGTTGACACAGCTTTGGAAGCTGAAAAATGGACGCATGAGCAGAGAATGGCAAATTGAACACATGCATTTAATTTTGCTCTTTGCTGAAATCCCACTAAAGCTTTAGTAGAGGAATTGATTAAAAAGCCTTGAACCCACAAATGGGGGTAGTATGAGAAAAGAAAAAGAGGCAACACAATTCTGTAAGCTGGAAGCCAATAGCTCCTTAATTTACTAGACAAATCTGAGAAACCTGGGAACTCACTGGGATTGTGCCACAGAATCTTCAATAGACCCAAGAATTTAAGACCTTCCATAGAATTGGAAGGAGGTGAGCGAAGGAATGTGTGTGGCTAACGTAAGAAAGGTTTTGAAAGCTGTTTAAGTGACTATTAGATCTCTAGTCCCTTCTCCACATCTGTGCCACTGCCTGGCTGCCTCTTCCCAACCCCTGCAGATGACAGAATGTTTGTTCTCTGAGAGGGCTCCAGGCATCCTGGACTTGTGGCAATATCATGCAAAATCTCTGCCTCTGTGGCCACATTACCCCTCCTCTGCCATGCATGTAATTTCCTCTGCTTTCTCTTACAAGAACACTTGTAATGGCATTTAGGGCCTACCCAGGTAATCCAGAAAAATCCTCTCCTTTCAAAATCCTTAATTAAATATCACCTGCAAAGACTGTTTTCCAAAATAGATTGATATAAATTTACAGGTTCTGGGGATTAGGGTATGGATTTTTTTTTTTTTTTGCGGGGGGAAGCATTTTTTCAGCCCTCCATATATGCTAAATTAAATTTATTGATTTTAGAATGTTAACTCAACCTCACATCCTTGGAATAAACCCTATTTGGTTATGCTGTGTCATTCTTTTTAGAGATAACATTGCTGGATTCAATTTACTAAAAATTTTAAAGGATTTTTTTTTAGGTTTGAAATTATGAATACCCTGAAAGACATTAGTCAAACTATTTGTAGTCTTTATTATGTTTAGATATCATGGTAGTCATGTCAGTTCTCACTTCATGTATTTTGAAGAACTAGTTTTTGGTTTTATTGATTTTTGCTGTTATTTTTCTGTTACCTTTTTAAAAATTGATTTCTGCTTTTTATTATTTCCTTATTATTTTACCATTTCCTTCTCTATTTTATTTTAAGTTGCATTTTCTTTTTCTTTTTTTTTTTTTATTCTCTTAAGTTGGAAGCTGAAACTATTACTTTACAATTTTACAATTCTTCCCTCCTAATACGTAAGCATTTAATGCAAAGATTTTCCCTCAAAGCATTGCTCTACCTGTAATCCACCTGTTTGGGCTGATTGTGCTTTCACTTTAATTTTCATTTCAGTTGTGAATTATTAAAAGTACAGGTTATTTAGAATATATTGTTTAGTTTCCAAATATTTGGAACATTCCTAGATAATTTTCTTTCACTGATTTCTAGTTTAATTCTACTGTGATAACGAACTTTGCATGATTTTAATGCTCCTAAATTTATTCAGAGATGTTTTACAGCCCAGAATATAGTCTATCTTGGTTGATGTTCCAAATGCATTTGAAAAGAATTTGTCTTTTGCTGTTAGATGGTGTAATCTATAAATGTCAATTAAGTCAAGTTAATAATCAACACTATCAACTAATATCAAGTTAGTTGATACTGTTGTTCAGTTTTGTATTCTTACTGATTTTCTGTCTACCTGTTCTATCAATAACTGGAAGAGAAGTATTGAAATTTACAGCTATTATCATATATCTATTTCTGTATTTAGTTCTATGTTTTTACTTCATATATTTATAATCTCTGCTTTTATTTGCATACACATTTAGAATTGTTATGTCCTCTTGACAAATTTACTTCCTTATTCTGTCTTTATTTCTGATATTATTTCTTGTTTTGTAATCTACTAGTAATATATGTGATATTGACATAGCCTTTCTAAACTCCGAGATAAAACCATTTATGTACAACCAACTAATCTTTAACAAAGCAGATAATATACACTGGAGAAAAGAAGCCCTACTAAATCAATGGTGCTGGGGAAATTGGATAGTCACATGCAGAAGAATAAAACAAGATACCTATCTCTCCCTATATACAAAAATTAATTCAAGATGGATTAAAGATTTAAATGTAAAGCATGAAACCATAACAATTATAGAAGAAAATGTGGAAAAATTCTTTTAGGCATAGGTCTAGGCAAAGAATTTATGACTGAAACCACAAATGCAAATGTAGCAACAACACAAATATATAAGTGGGCTTTATTACATTAAAAAAGGAATAATAATCCTTCTGCACAATAAAGGAAATATTCAACAGAGTGAACAGACAACCCACAGAATGGGAGAAAATATTTGCAAGTGATGCATCTGACAAAGAACTGATGCCCATAATCTGTAAAGTACTGAAATAAATCAACGGGAAACAGACAAACAAAAAACCCATCAAAAAGTGGGCAGAAGAGAGGAACAGAAGTTTCTCAAAAGAAGATACACAATGGCCACCAAACGTATGAAAAATTGCTCGACGTCATTAATCATTGGGAAAATGCAAATTAAAGCTATGATGAGATACCACTTATCCCTATCAGAGTGGCCAATACTAAGTCAAAAAACAATAGATACTGGTGTGGGTGCAGAGAAAAAGGAATGCTTATACACTGTCAGCAGGAGTGCAAATTAATACTACCTCTATGGAAACCAGTATAGAGAGTCCTCAAAGAAATTATAAGTGGAGACCTACCATTCAATCCAACAATCTCACTACTGGGTATCTATCCAAAGGAAATGAAATCCTTTTATTAAAAAGACATCTGCACTCAAATGTTTATTGTAGCACAATTCACAATTGCAAAGATAGGGAATCAACTCATGACCTTTGATTCATGAGTGGATAAGGAAAATGTGATATATATATATATATATATATATATATATATATATATATAATGGAGTACTACTCAATCATAAAAAAGGAACTAAAATGTCATTTGCAGCAATGTGGAGGGACGTGGAGGCCATTATCCTAAGTGAAATATTTCAGGAATTGTAAAACGAACACTCTTATCTACTCACTAATAGGTTGGAGCTAATAGATGGCTATACACAGGCACAAAACAACACAAAGGAAATGAGAAACCAAGCAATGGGGAGGGTGCAAGGGTGGATGTGAGATTAAAAACTTACTATTGTGTATAATAAACACTAGTCTGATGATGGGCACACTAACAGCCCAGATTTAAGTGTTATACAAGATATCCTTGTAGCAAAAACATTTGTACCCCCTTAATTAATATTCCGAAATGTAAAAAAAGAAACACAAAAAAGGTACCAATAGAGAGAAAGAAACAACCAAAGAGCGTCTCCACTTTTTTTAAAGAATAGCATTTGTGGGCAGCGCCTGTGGCTCATTGAGGAAGGCGCCGGCCCCATATACCGAAGGTGGCGGGTTCAACCCAGCCTTGGCCAAACTGCAGAAAAATAGCAGCCAGGCATTGCGGTGGGCACCTGTAGTCCCAGCTACTCAGGAGACTGAGGCAAGAGAATCGCCTAAGCCCAGGAGTTGGAGGTTGCTGTGAGCTGTGTGACGCCACGGCACTCTACCGAGGGCGATAAAGTGAGACTCTTGTCTACAAAAAAAAATAAAATAAAATAAAAAATAAAAAGAATAAAGAATAGCATGTGCATGATATATCTTTTTGATTATATTATATTTAGTTTCTGTGTGTCTTTATATTAAAAGTGGGTTTCTTCTAGAGAATATATAGTTGATCTTGCTTTAAAAAAAAAAAAAAACCTACTACAAAAGCCTTTGTCTTTTTTTTTTCGGAGACACGCTCTCACTCTGTTACCCTTAGTAGAGTGCCCTGGTGTCATATCTCCCAGCAAATTTTCGGACTCAAGGGATGCTTTTGCCTCAGCCTCCCAAGTATTTTAGAGACAGGGTCTTGCTCATACTCAGGCTGGAACTCTTCATTCTTTAATTTATATTTAATGAATATTTTACTATTTTTTCAACTTAAATCTACCATCTTACTAGTTGTTTTCTTTTTGCTTCATCTGTTATTTGTTCCATTTTTCCTCTTTCCTTCTTTCTTTTGGACTAATTTTTTGGAAGAAATAATTTCATTTTATCTCCACTATTGGTTTTATAATAGTAATTACATGTCTTTGTTTAATTTTTTAGTTTTGTGTATAGTTTACAACAAAGATATTTAACTTATCATAGTCTAATTTAAAACATCAAATCACACAGAGTTGTACAAACCATAAAAGAGTAGGCTTCCATTTCTTTCCCCATTCTTTGTGCTATTTTTCTTACATTTCCTCCACATGTGCACACATTGCATTACATGCTATTATTTCTACCGTAAACAGTGTACTGCATATTGTCTTCTCAAGCGATTCAAATGAGATTTTTACCTTGTATGGTGGTTTTTCTTGTTTACAGGGATCCATTTTCCTGGTGTCATTTTCCTTTAGCCTCCTGATTGTCCTCAAACTTTTTTCATAATGCAGGGCTGTTGGCAATACATTCTTAGCTTTTATCTGAAAAGGTTCTTTATCTTTTTTTTCAGTTTGGAAAAAATACTTATCTGAGTAAAAATTCTAGGTTGAGTTTTGTTTTCTTTTTTTTTTTTCATTTAACAATATCTTCCCTCTGTGTCTTGGATAGCTTCTGATAAGAAGCCAGTAAGCCGGAAGAATAACAGAGCTCTTTATTGGGTTTCCTGTCTCTCAGTTATTAAAGTCCTGTGCTGTTTGTTGTCCAATGTTTGAAAAACATTGTTTTATATGTTTTTCTATTTTTTTTGACTATATAAGGTGAAAGAGTAAATCTATGTTTACTCCATGTTGGCTAAAAGCTAAACCCTACTGTGCTGATCATTTTTAAGTTTCTATTATGATTTCTCTTTTGAACCATTAATTAGAAATGTGTTTCCACATATTTTTATAACAGCAAAAATTCTAGTTTAATTGCGTTTTAAGCAGAGACTGTAGTTTGAAATAATAGCAGTTCTCTAAATTGTGTTAAAGTTTACTTTATGCTCTACTGTGTTGTCAGTTTTTGCAAATCATTCTTATGTGTTTAGGAAGTGTATGTATTTTCTGATTGTGGAGTGCTGAGTTCTAGAAATATCCATTAAGTCCAGCTTCTTCAGGGTGTTATTCAAATCCAATACATTTTTATTCCTCTGTATGCTCTCTCAGAGATAAGTAATTGAATAAGTTGTGTTGAAATTGCTCACTATGATAGTAGATTTGTTCATTTCTCCCTGGATCTGTCACCTATTCTAATAGGTGTAAATAAATTTGTACTTATACGTGTTTCTTCCCAATATGTCAAACATTTTCTCATTAGGTAATGACTCTTTTTTGTTCTTAGTAATGCTTTCCTTCTTAAAGTTTATTTTCTCTTTTATTGATAACACTTCCTCGCTATCTTTCCTTTGTAAGTCTTTGCTTGCAACACCTTTTTGCATCCTTTAACTAACTTTCAGCCTTTCTCTGTCTTTATGTCTCTATGTGTTATTTTACAATAGCACATAGATAAAGTCTTTTGAAGTCTAATCTGACTGTATTCCTCATTTAACAGGTGAATTTAGCCTATTTAAACCTATGTTGATGATTAACATCTTAAATCTTTCTGTTTCCTTATGCTTCTTTTTCTTCTCTTTGCTTGTTTTTTTTTTTCCATATTAAATTTTGTGGTTGGTTTCTTTGTAGTGGTCATACTGACATTTCCCCTCAGTGTCACATCTTCACTTAACATTTCTTTACATTTGTTTCACCTCGTCTAGTTTCTCATTTTGAAAAAGTTTCCTTTTTTCCTGTTTGCTCTTAGATTTTTTTAACCTAGATAAGGTAGTACGTGGGTCATTTTGAAACTTTTAAGACAAACTCGGTTGTGGCCCATTATTTCACTTCCAGGAAACACGGATGCTGCCCTTTCTAATTCACCCATGCAATTTTCGCCTTGCTGGGCTGATCAGTATTGCTGGGAAGACTTTATTTGTTTCCATTTTATGTTTTTATGTTTCTTAATTTTTGTGAATTTTAAAACTTTCATAATGATCTAACTATTAATAAAATGTACAATCCCAAATAGAAACTATTGATTTGGAGAAACTGTGTATACTTTATTGATAAATAATAGAAGAAAAAGTAATCATAATCCTCATTGCGTAGCATATGAAGTACTAATAAAGATGTTTTGAGGTTTTCAGGTGAATAACTTAATAGACAAAGAAAATTCAAGGGCAAGTTAAAGAACATTGCTTCATCCAATCTGTTATTGAGAGTTAAAAAAATAACCTATGCCTATCCCTGGATTGGAAGACTTAATATGATAAAGATGTAAAAACTATCCAAAGCAATACACATATTCAATGCAGTCCTCATCAAAATCCTAGTGACATTTTCTTGCAGAAGTAGAAATATCCGTACTAATATTTATAAAGAATCTTCAGGGACACTGAGTAGTTAAGACAATCTTGAAAAAGAAGAACAAGTTGAAGGTCTTATGCTTGCTGCTTCCAAAACTTTCCACAAAGCTACAGTAATAAAAAGTGTTCTACTGGTAGCATAATGACAGACATATGCACCAACAAAATAGGATAGAGTGTCCAGGGTGGGGGGGGAAAAAAAAAACCAACCCTGGGCATATATAAGCCAAGTGGTTTTCAACAAGGGTGCCAAGTCTGTTCAGTAGGGGAATGTGGTTTCAAGAAATGGTGCTGGGGAAACTGGATTCCTCACATGAAAGAATGAAGGTGGACCTTTACCTTATGCTGTTACACAAAGGAATTAACAATGATTCAAAGACCAAACATAAGAGCTAAAGCTATAAATCTCTTGGAAGAAAAAATAGGGCAAAAGCTAAACAATATTCAAATTGGTCATGCTTTTTGCAAATGGCATCAAAAGCATAAGCAACCAAGTTAAAAATAAATAAGTTGAATTACATCAAAATTAAAAACTTTTATGCATCAAAGGACACTATCAAGAGAGTGAAAAGGCAACTCATGGAATGAGAGAAAATATTTGCAAATCATATATCTAATAAGGGATTAATATTCAGAATATATATAGACTTCTTACAGCTCAACAGCAAAAAGCAAATAACCTGATTAAAAAATGGGCAAAAAACTTGAAAAGACATTTCTCCAAAGAAGATATACAAATTGCCAATAAACACAAAAAGAGATATTCAACACGACTAATCTATAGGAAAATGCAGACTAAAACCATGATGAGATACCACTCCACACCCTTTAGGATGGCAATTTATAAAAGACAAGTGAACAAAAAACCCCAACAAACAAAACAGAAAATGACAAATATTGACAAGGATATGGAGAAATTGAACACTGTGCATTTCTGGTAGGAATGTAAAATGGTGCAGTTGCTATGGAAACCAGTATTGTTCCTCAAAAAAATATACACATATAGAATTAGCCTAGGATTTAGCAATTACACTTCTGAGTATATGCCCAGAAGAACTGAAAGAAGCAGGGACTCAGATAGATATTTATATCCCTGTGTTGGTACCATTGTTATTCACAATAGCCAAAGAGTGGAAGCAACTCAAATGTCCATCAATGGATGAATGAATGAACTAAGCGTGGCATGTACACAAACAATGGAATATTATTCTGCCTTAAAAAGGAAGGACAGTCTGACATACACTATAATATAGATGAACCTTGAAAATATCATGCTAAGTGAAATCAGATGGTGACAAAAGGACAAATACTGTGTGATTCAGCCTACACAAAGTATCTAAAGGAGTCAGATTTATAGAGACAGAAAGTAGCATGGTAGGAGCTTGGGCATAGGGAGAGGGAGAAGTGGGCAGTTAGTGTCTAATGGGTACAAAATTTCACTTTTAGAAGATGAAAAACTAGAGTTTTTCAGAAGTGATGGTGATGGTTGCCCAACAGTGTGAAAGTGCTTAAAGTTACTGAACTGGAAGGGTTGAGATGGTGATTTTTTGTACATTTTAGCACAATAAAAAAATATACAGCATTCTACATCTGACCAGGAGAAGTTTCTCACTAAAACAAAATAAAACCAAAAAAAGCTATGCCCATCCTCATTCTAGACCAATTAAATCAGATTTAGGGGGTATCGGTCTACATTTTCTTTAAAGCTTGAAAGTGAACTCTAACATAAAGTCACTGTTGGGAATACTCAAGCTAAGTAGGTATTGATCTCATTGATGGAAGAATAGTTTCCTAATTTTGTTATTTTTATTATCCCTATTTTTAGTGAGTTTTGCTCCAAAATAGAAATTGTATTTAAGGCAGTTTTTCTAGGATCTGGGTATATTTTATTGGGATAATCTTATAAAGTATGAATTTAGAATTTTATACTCAGTCAAACCATTTGTCAATCTTGAGAGTAGAATAAAAGCATTTTTTGGCATCTAATTTTTCAAAAATTATATCTCTCACTTTTTTTTCTGAAGAAACTACTTCAGGTTGTGTTCCAACAAGATAAGGAATAAACTAAGAAAATGAACACAGAGGAGCCAGGAAACAGGATAGCAAATACAAGATAAAAGCAAAATGAACTTACAAGATGTTAATGAAATAGCTGGAACAGTAGTGTGGGGTGTCAGAGACCAGAACAGCTGTGCAGCTCTTAATGTAGGGACATAAGGAAATCTTTAAGAACAAATGAAAGATGGCTTGAGGTGTTGGCCTTAGTTAGAGGTTTTATGGTTTTATCAGAACTTTTGGGAAGAATTCACAATAAGTATTGAGAAAGCAAAGTAAATAAAAATGAGGTAGCAGTTACTGACTCCAGGGAGAACTAAATATTCTACAGGAAAGGAAATGCAATCATAGTATACTACCTGGCTCAGATGTGGAGGCGTTGTAATATAAGTCTATTAGAGTACCAAGGAGAAGGGAATGTTTATGTGTGGCAGTATAGGAGTTTTCCCTTTTCATCCTCCATAGTAGGAAGTCAATAGATGAAGTTCAAATTTGATAAATCAAGAAAGCAAAATACAAAGTTATGTAGATGTACACAATTAAATACTAAAAAAAAAAATGCTAAAGAAATTGCAAGATTTCTCAGGGAAGAAAGGGATGTAGGGCAGGGCACTGATGGTTTTTGACTTTTAAAATTATGTTTAGAGTATTCCTCTGGTTAAAGAAATGTAGTTTTGGGGGTTCGTTTGTTTGTCTTTGAGATCAAGTTTTACTCTGTTGCCCAGGCTACAGTGGCATGGTGTCAGCTTAGCTCACAGCAATCTCAGACTCCTGAGTTCCAAGCAATCCTCCTGCCTCAGCCTCCAGAGTAGCTGGGATTACAGGCACCCACCACAACACCCAGCTAATTTTTTTCTTTTTAGTAGAGGCAGGGTCTTGCTCTTGCACAGGCTGGTCTTGAACTCCTGAACTCAAGCAGTCTTCCCCCCTCAACCTCCCAGAATGCTATGATTACAGGCATGAGCCACCGTGCCCAAACTGAAGAAATGTTAAGCATCCAAGTGTGCGTACAGATGTATTGTAAGGATGTTCATCATCGTATTGTTTATAACGTTGGAAAAATTACTATCTACTTAGGGAGATCATTTGAGTGTGTATCTTTGCATGTAACCATTCTGCAAATGACAATAGCAGTTTAAAAAGACAGCAGCATGAATGCTTATGATTAGTGGCCAAGAGGATTATTGACTCACATCAAGGCAAGTTCAGAGGAGGGAGTGAGCCTTCTGGCTGGGATTGGATAGGGAGAAAAGCTTACTTGGCTGATAAGACTGGGCTCAAGGGTCTCTGAAGCCAGGACAGGGGTTGGAAAGGGCTCGGAGAGTCAGAGAAGAGTGGGCAAACTTGCCTGGCAGGCAGGGGGAGGAAACGGTGGGTGTGTGGCTGAGAGAAAGGCTTGAATTATGGAATTAGGGCCAGGCTAGGGAAAAACGAAAACAAGGGCTTTTGAGGGCTTTGCAACCACTGCCAATGTGCACCCAAATATTCTGCCCAGCCCTTTAGCTATATGCTTTGTGGTGGTGGTGGAGAGTGCTCCAGAAACATCGACATAATTGTCTCCTGTACCTTTTGAGTTAGAAACATGGTTTTGAGGTGGCCAGTAGCCAAGATTAGGCTCAGTGTAGCTGAAGTGTGTAGTTGGGATTAGGGTGACTCTGAGGACAGGTTTAGTGGTGAGTCTCTGGCCAAGGTTAAAGTTCAGTCTGAGGCCAGGTTTAGGGTTTAGTCTGCAGTCAGGGTTAGGGTTTGTCTGCACATTCTGCTTTCTGATTGGATCCCATTGTTTTAACTGCATCAATAAATATTTTCTAAGTGCATGAAGGCATAGCAAAGTTCGGCCAGCTAGTCTTCTCAAAGCCCTTCAGCCCTTGCCTGTTTTATTCCCTTCTTTCTCGGCATCCTCTTTCCCTCTTACCACATAGGAATCTTTCCCAAACCTCCCCCAGGCACACAGCCTTGCTTAAATCTTAACCCACCACCTTACCCACTCTTTACTAGCTGGGTGTGAGCCCTCAGGCAGTGGGGGCCTCGGCTGTGAGGAAGGGGCTGCATGGTGGAGAGGTGATGGGGAGGCTGTGATCCGCCTGCCCAACCCACACCATCTGGTGGCCGGTACCTCTCCTCTCCTCGTCCCTGCTGGGATGGCGGTCTTACTCAGCGCCCAGGAATCCTGGCCCACACAATGCCTGGGCACTTTCGAGGCAGGTTACTGAAACTTTAATCCCAGCTTTCCTTTCGTTCCTAACCCCCCTCCCCCCCACCAGCTGCCATGTCCTCAGTCCGGCCACTCCCTTTCCCTGTCCCCAGCAGGCACCTGAGTCAAGCCTTGGAGAAGAGCTCCTCATCCAGCCCAGCCCAGACAGTGGATGCCGACGTGTCCTGTAGCTAGGTCAGCATGTGTGTGCGTGTGTGCCTTTGTGTGTGCATGTGACGCTGGGGCCATAGGACAGGGCAACCTCTGCTCATCGCTGCCACCTCGCTGGGTGCACGCCCGCCTGGTCTTCGGCTGCTTTCCAGTTTGGCTCCCTTCCTCCTGGCCCTCGTGCCCCGACATGTGTGAGTTTCAGGAGCAACTCTGAGGATGCACAGCCCAGCCTGGCTCTGAGGCAGGTGGGGAGGGACCTACCCACCACGGCCCTCCACCCGCCATGGCCCTCTGCCTCCCAGCCTTTGTTGGCCTTTTTCTGTTCCTCCCTGTCCTCCTAGTCTGCTGGTCTCTCTGGGTCCCTGCCTGTCTCTGCCTGTATATTTCCTCCTCTTCCCCTCGCCTTTTTTTCTGTCTATCACTGCCGTATCTCTGCCAATTTCCTTCCTTATTTGTTCTTTCTTTTTCCATTTGCATCTCTTGGTTGCAGGGTTGATGCCATCATCACAGCCCAGAGGAGCAAATTCTCTCTCCAGTTACTTTGCAAGAAAGAAACACAGCAAATACCATTGATGATGATAATAGTTTGAGGGTAGAGCCTTCCTTCAACCTCCCCCCACCAATTATCCCTCTATAGCAAATTTTATCACTGAGTCACTTCTTGGAGCTAAGGCAATTCGAAACCACAGAATGTTCTCTGCACTCCTACTAGGTGCCAGCACCGTGCTGGGAGTGTATAAGACAAGTCTCTGTCCTGCAAAAGCTCACAATAGAGTGAAGGTGGGGTGGCAAAACATGCATGTGAAAGATGAAGAACAAGGTAATAACAGAGACGGACTGAATGTGCAGACAAATCTTCCCTGCTGGTTAGAGGACCAAAGAGTCGCTGAAGGCTGAGGGAGCTGGAAAATCCTTAGAAAGTTCATGAGAGGGGAAGCAGCTGTGGAGACGAGGGTGGGATTTGTAGATGAAGCGAGTGGGATAGCCATTCCAGGCTGGGGAAACAGCATGAACAATGGTGTGAAGGTGGGAATGTCTGAGGTCCTATAAGGTTAACCTGCTGGGACCTCAGTGTTTGTGTTTGTAAACAAATAAGAAAGGTTAAGAAGCCTCTTGAACCCAGATAGAGGGCTTCAACTTGACCCATTTGGCACAAGGGAGCCATGGCAGCTTCTTGAGCATGGGAGTGATGGGTTGCAAATGATACACAGAAAGCAGTGTAATTTCTGCTTCCTCTCCTATGTCCAAGCGCCAGAGGACTTGGACCAGGGACATTGTCCACGTCCACAGAGGCAGGTAGCTAAAAGATTCTGGTCCCCAGTGAGGACCAAACTCAAGGCTGCAGCATCTCTGTGCAGTGGGAGGGCTGTAGGGATAAGGATCACTGAGCATATGGGAAAGGAGGTGGCTGCATCACACTGGGTTTAAACTCTTTAGGTGGCTCCTCATGTACCTGGGAAAAGGCTTAGAATCTGCTCTGAGGTCTGCAGGCCGTGTGTGGCCTGGAGCCTGTGTCTGCTGTTTCCTCCCCTGCTGAGTCTTCCCAGCGGGCTTTGACTATCTCCCCACAGTCTCAGCCTGCTCCTTTCACCCGTGGGGGCTGTGCTGCGGGCTTCCGCAGGGAGGCCTGTGTTGCCCCTGCAGGCGAAGTTTGGTCCTGCCCTGCATCACACTCAGGAGCCTTGGCTGCTTGGCAGGCAGGCACCCTTGGGTGGAGCGCTTGGCTCCTAATTGGTGCCTACAAAGCACTTGAAAGCATAAAAGATGACACCAGGGAGGAATGCAGCTCCTAATCCCAGTGACTCTTGAGTCAGAGGAGGAGCTGGGGAGGGGACAGTCATGCAGAGCTCCTGGATCCATCCCTTCTGTCCCCAGGAGATCTTCCTTTAGCATCTCTGCCTACTGGGAGGGCTCAGAGGCCCCTCTCCAGGAAGTGTCCTGAGCAGTGACTCCACCTGGCTACTTCCGTCTCTTAGGACTGGGTGGAGAGAGGACCCGTCGGCGGTGGCAGGAAGACCTGAGCTCTGATTTCCAGAATGGCTGTGAGATCAGGAAAAGTCACTTCTTGTATCAGGACACGCATGGCGACAAGCGACTGAGGGCCCACCTCAAAGCAGCTTGAACGAGATCCTCTCACCTAGCAGAGTCCTGACTCAGGGCGATTCCACCACGGCTGGATCTAGAAGGGCCTGGGAGCATTCCAGCCGTCCTCTGCCTCACGCAGCTGCTGGCAGTGTCTCACTCAGGGAGGTTAATGATAAAATGACAGCTGGTAAACAAGAGGGACACTTCCCTCTCCTCTTGATATGAGGAAACTTTCCCCTAATCCCCCAAGGTCCCATTGACCGAGATTGGGTGACGTGTGCAGGTAAGGGCAGGGAAATCCTGTCATCAGCCTACACCGCTGGCTCTCAGAGAAAAGCTCTGGGATTTTGTGATTGTCATGACTCCGGGGATGCTGTGACATTTGGAGGTGGCTGGGGGAGGGTGGAGTTTGAGTGTCCTACAATGCATGAGATGGTTTGTCCCCTCCATGACTTTTAATATCAGACATTCATTTATGGAGGTGAGAAACCTGCTTTTTATTACCCAAGCCTAGGTCCTAATTTCTATTTTATGGAAGTGTTCTTGCCTGATATTTGCCAGGTAAATTGAGGGAAAATACTCCATGGTTTTCTTTGGAACTTGACTGAGAGCTGCCCACCACTTCTGAAGGTTCCAAGGCCTGGGCAGCACAGCTCCAGGGGGCGTGAGCAACCACAGTGCTCAGTGGGAGGGGCTTGTCCTACACTGACTGTGGTCATGGTCACAGTCATAGCACAGCCTCTGGAGTGGTCCTGCTTGGCCATCTAGACACTGAAACATGTTTATCTTACTAGAAATTACTTTCCTTCGCCTGGTGTGGTGTCTCATGCTTGTAATCCTAGCACTCTGGGAGGCCAAGGTGGGTGGATTGCCTGAGTTTAGTAGTTTGAGACCAGCCTGAACAAGAGCAAGACCCTGTCTTTACTAAAAATACAAAAAACAAACCTAGCTGGGTGTTGTGTGTGTGGAGTGTCTGTAGTCCCAGCTACTCAGGAGACTGAGGCAAGAGGATCACTTGAGCCTAAGAGTTGAGGTTTTTGATTTTTTTCTTTGAAATTATATTATCTATTATTTTATTTTAGAAAGATAAAGAGGATGTCTCACACTATTTGCTATCAAAGGGAGATTGGGTTTGAGAGGGTCTCAAGCCACTGGCCTCAGCTGACAGAGACGAGGGCCGAAGGGGGTGCTTTCTCCTTGAGCCCCAGAGAAGGTGAACGTCAGGACAAAATTAAGGGTTCCCAGCAACAAAGAAGGGGGTGAGGTGAAAGGTCCAATACCTCTGCTGGACTTATCCCACGAGGGCCTCAGTTTGGTCATCTGTGACAAATGTTGGCAGTCTTAGCTCTGGCCACATTCTATGAGACTCCAATGAAGGTAACTGAAAGTCCCTGAGACAGGCAAATTTCTGGCCAAATGTGATGCCCTGGGGTCCTGAACCATTTAACAGAATCTGTTTATCCCTTCCCCTGCCCTCCAGAATGCTTGTCCTTGCAATCCTGTATCAGCCCCAGATTCATTAATGCCAATAATATCTAATAAATGTGCAGTTACTAAAGCCAAAGCGTGTTGCTTTTTAACCTGCCTTCCTGGAAGGCCAGCATATCCTCTTGCGCACCCCTCTCACGGTGGGCTGCATGCTGAAGGGACTTGGCGCCCTGTAGGAAAAGAATAAATAGAGATGGAGGCATTTTAGGGATTGGGAAGATTGGAGATGATGCTAGCACTGCCTGGCACCCAGCCTGCTCCAAAGACCCAGCTTGCTGCTGCCTGGAATTCCGTCCCCAGATATTTAGATGCTGGCTTTAAGCTTCTAGGAGGGTGGTGGTGGGAAGACCTTTGGCAATGCCACAGCTTGCCTAAGTGTGTGTGGGGTGACAGGTAGACTCATCTTGCTTTTAAATCACATCATGGTTAACAGCAAGACTGACTGCTGTGGTTCAAAATGGCGCCTGGACTTAATTACCAGAGCCCTATATTTAAGCACTTTGTGCCTCAGTTTTCTCATCTATAAAACAGGGACTAATACATCAATGGATTAAAATATTGATTAGAACTGTGGATGGCCATAGCTGAGGCTCGGCTTAGCCATGAACTGACTCTCGTTATGGACACATGAGGCTCTGGGGGTGGGAGCAGCATGCTAGGGTACCCTGATCCTCTGCGGGGCCCAGATACTACAGTCCTAGGGATCATGACTCACAAGTCCTCTAGGGTAGCTGCCTCAGAGCCTCTGCCTCCCCTCCCAGGCTGGGGTGGCTGGGCCAAGGTAATGACCTCAGCCAGCAGGAATGAGGGGCGCGGAGTCTGCAGGGCTGGGTACAGGCCCCTGCCTACCCCTGGAGCCTTCCTGGCCTCCCCTTGCACTCGTTCCCTTGCAAGTGACCACAGGCAACAGGACTCCAGGTGACTCACTGTGGTCTCCAGATCTAGACCCAAGTGCATGGGGCCTCTCAGCCTGAAGGGCCCCCATTGGGTGGGATCACTGTATGATAAAAGGGATCGCTGTATGATCCCACCCCAGCCTCACATGCACCATTAACCCTGACCTCCAGCCAAGACCTCAAGCTGGCCTCTGACTCATGTGTGACCCTGACCTTTGACTGACCTCTGACCCTTGCCAGGGACTGACTGACTCAGTCTCAGTCTAGCCTCTGGACCTGGTTGCAGGTGGACCCATCTCCCGGACATGCAAGGTGCCCCGAGTGTTTCTGAGCCGACGTCTCTCACAGCTCATCTCCCACCCTTCTGTCCCCTACTCTGCCTCTGGCTCCCTGAAGATGGAAAGTGCCTGCCTGGTCCCCCTTGCTGGAAGTGGTCTATATGGAGAAGGGGGCTGAGTCTTAGAGGAGAGGATGCTAGTGGATTCTGACAGTTTTATCCCTTTAGCCCACTCCTCAGTGATGCCCCGGGGAGCATCCTTTCTCCTGCCTTTCTTGGCTACAACTTCTAGATAAAAAGGAACCCCATCCCTGCCATTAGCCATTAGCTCAGGGGCTTCCCAAGGACAGCAACAGGGCTCCCCAGTTGCGGCAGGTTTCTTAAGGATAGAATTCTTCCATCAGACTGGGGATCTCAAAGAGCATGAGTTGTGTCTCAGTCACCCAAGGAGGGTCTCCAAGGAGAGTATGAGTGAAAAGCTTGGGTGCCGAAGATGAGCAAACTTGGAGTCAATTCCTGGCTCCACTGTTTACTAGCTGTGTGTGCTTGGGTCAGTTTCTTTTGGGGAGGTCTCTTAATCCCTCTGAGATCAGTTTCCTCACCTGTGAAATAGGGCCAGCAGCATTACTCAGCTCCCAGAGTTGTGAGGAGTAAATGTGATATGCCCTGGGAAGCGCTGAGCAGTGCCTGGCACTCGGAAGTGCTCAGCAGATGCTGTTGGCCATGGGTACTGGATCCCAACCATATTCGGGGGCCACAGGGTAAGGCAACTCAGTGAGGCCAAGGACTGGTTTTTCTCACTGGACAGAGGGCAGTGTCTAAGTTGGCTTCCCCTACCCACCCTGGCTCCTGTGGCTTCTCAGGGACACTGAGCCTAGAAGGCTCATCCCAGCCTCTCTACAGACCTTCTCTCTACCCTTCACTGGAAGAAAGCCGCTTCTCCCTGGTCTCACCTCCCTACACCTGTCCATCCTTCCTGAGCTGCCTGACCCAGTTAGGCCCACTCCAGGAAGCTTCCTGCCAGGGCCAGGCTCTCTAAGTTCCAGTCATCCACAAGGGCCAATCCTCTATGTGCATGGCCTTGCTATCATCTCTGGCTTCCAGGGTCCAGCCTATTCCCCACCCCATGCCCTTAGGGTGGGGCCAGGGTGGGGCGAGCCCCCTGAACCAGTGCCACCATGCCGGGGATGTCTCCAGGGCTCTCATTGCTCAAGCAGATACCCAACCTGCCCTCAGAAGGGTTTGGCTTCTTTTCCTCTCTTTTCAATTAATTAAATCAATTAAGTAATTTTGAATCACTCCTGTTAGCCACTTGGGGCTTTTTCCTTAGTGAGGCCTGATTCATTAAGGCAACAGGACAGATGCCAAAGTTAGCCATGACTTCACGAGCCGAGGGTACACTTCCTGTAGGGGGAGAGAAGAGCATGCATGGGCACCCCCAAGCATGTCCCAGCACTGACCTCTGGAAGGGACCCAGGGTGTAAGGATACCGGTGCCTGTGGGGTCACTGACCAGAGCAGGGCATGAATCGAGCCTGCCACCTGGGGTCTCATGGCTGCCAAGTGCTGGGGGGAGAGTGAAAAGATGGTTCAGTACACCCTAGAGATGCCCTTTTTACCGTGGCTGCTGGGAGCTCAGATATAAATTTAGTCACATAATCTGTGTCAGCCCCTATGTTTGGCATATGTGGATCTTCTGCCTCTTGAATTTATATTTATTATCTTTGTCAGTAGCAGCATTGTGTGCACGCATTTTATTGTAAGCTTTCTCACGTCCTCTGTGGAAGAAGGGAGAATATAAATCATAAGTCAAATAGTAAGGTGCAGGGAAGGTCACAGACCATCCAGAGGAACTCATGGAAACTTCCTGTATATTTTCCCCTTGGTTGGAGGTAACCACAAGGACATGGAAAAGTGAAACTTGGGCCTGAAGACTGGAAAGAAATTGTAGGCACAGCCTTCAGTTGGGGAGAGAGGGAGTGGCAGGGCCTCATCCCAAACTGAGGCTTTCTGGGGAGGGAGACCGGCCTGGGTGGAGGATCTCAAGCCGTGACTCTGGCACCAGCCCCATGTCTCTCAGGCAGTCAGGCCCTGGGCAGATCCTCTTGCCCCTATGGGGCTGCCATTTGTTTATCTGGGTGTTACATGGATTCTATGAGGGACTGGACCTTGATTCTCATGGGGCTTCTTTGAGCCTCCTCTGAGCCAAAGGGTGAATTTTTATGATTTCTCTGGCCAGGGCTGGCTTGTGCACTGCTCTTGTGCTCCGAGAATGAACTGGAAGAGTGTGCTTAGACTCCAGGACTGGGAAGACTCCTTCCAGAACCTAGAAGAGAAATATCTTTATAAAATTATAAAGATAATTTACAGATTATTTTTTGCTATTATTTTTATTGTTGCCTGGTCCCAGACAGAGACCCACTCCCTATCTGAGGCCCCATGCCCTCTGGCCACTGCCTCCCCGACTGACCTGGTTCCTCCCTGGCATACACCCAGCGTTCAAGGGTGACTGAGCAGGTGTATCAGCCTTCCTTGAAACAAGGTCCTGCTTCTCAGCATGGGGGTGCCCTCTTTAGCTCCCAGACAGAGCCGGGAGAAGCTTTCCTGGACATCTCTTGACCTGGAAATGGGCTCCGTGGGCCCTGACCCACAGTGAAGCTGTGCCGATGGCATCATGGTCATAGTCAGTGTTTATTAAGCACATGTTAATCCACACAAACTGCTCCATGAGTCAAATACTATTATTAGCTTAATTTTATAAATAAGGAAACTAAGGCACAAAGAGATTATGTCACATAGTTACGAAATGGCAAATTATCCAAATTCTCTTTACCATTAAAAGCTGATGCCCATTCATTCCACGGGGATTTGTTGAGTGAATACTATGTGGCAGATGTTGAGGCTCAATCGGTGAATAAAGCAGACATTCTAGAGGGAGGAGAAGACACTAAATAGTAAACATAATAGACAGGTCAATTACAGAGCATGTACGCAGGTAATAATCGGTATGGGGGCAAACAAAGGAGAGTAACGTGAATTGAGACCCTGCGAGGGGAGGATGTTGCAATTTAAGTGGAGGTGGAGGCGAAAGGCCCCCTTTCAGCCAGACTTGAAGGAAGCAAAGTAGGGAGCCAGGAGGGGAGATCCTGGGGAGCCCTGTGGGCCACTATAGGCTTTTGGTTTTTATTTTTATTTTCCCAAAACTGAGTTGAAGGGGGCTGGCTGCACCAGTGAGGCTTTGGCTTTTCTCCTGATCAACGGTCAGCCTCTGCAGGGCTTGGAGCCCACGGGGCCTGCTCTGACCACATGTTTGCTGAGGACCCCTTTGACTGTGGTGGGAATGCTGATGACAGCGGGGTGGACAGGGGGGTAAGGGAGGGCTGAGGGACCTGCGAGCGGGGTCCTGTGATGGTACAGGGGCATTGGGCCTGGAAGATTTGCTGCTGGACTGATGTGGGGTGGCAAAGAAAGGGATCAACATTTTTGGCCAGAACAACCAGAAGGAAGGAGTTGCTTTTTACTGAGACCGCAAGGTGTTGGAGGTGGTGTTTGGGGGATGTTGAGCGCTCAGTTGAGAGCACGTGGAGTCTGAGCTGCCCACTGTGCATTCTGGGCAGAGCTCAGGCCAGTGGCTGGGCGGGGCCCCCCTACTGTCAGTGCGGACAGGCCCTTGGTGGGGGGGGGTGGAAGGGGTGGAGGGGAGAAGGAGAGTGAGATTCCAGACCACGCTGCTGGGGAGCAGCAGGCTGGTCTGGGACCCTGACCTTTCCCCAGCAGCTTGTCTCCTGCGTCCACTGCCTCCTCTCCAGGATGAGGGGGCAGAGGAGGGGCAGGGGTCGGCTGGGCCCACCACACCCTTTAACAGAGGAGGGTACCAAGTCCCACATGATTGCCTGGGGACATGCCAAGGACGAGCGGCATACAGAGCCAGAGCCCAAGCCTCCCTGACTAGGGTTCAGAGATTTGCATGACAGGATAGCACAAGATAGACAAGGCGCCCTGACAGGTTTGGAATGCGGGGATGAGTGTGGTGGTGATTGTTATTGTGCCCCATTGGCTGGCCAGGGGCACATTTTGGCAGGCTTGCCCTCTTACCCAGTGAGTGCGGGGGACCAGCTCACGTTCTTCCTCCTGGGAGAGGCCCAGTCCCTGGGTGGGCTCACCCCCGCCGCAGTCCCTGCCTCCCTGATTCATTCCAGTTTTCCTGGAGGCCTGAGTCACTTTCTTTCCAGGTGAGAGCTGCCTGTTTGGCAAATTCCTGGATTGGAGAGGGGGATAAGGAACTCCTGTTCTGTGCACATGTAAGGCAGGCAGCCACCCACACCTGCCCCAAATCCCTGCCCTGGTCTGGAATTCACTCACGAGTCTATCTATCTATCGAGCCAGCAATTTCTGAGTAATGATCTCCATTCAGTTATTCAGCATTTTGCAGTTTGCAAAACACTTTCAAATACAGGTACTCCTATTTTATGAATGAGAAGGTTGAAGCCGAGAAAGGGGAGAGGTTGAAGGGTGCCTGCTGGTAAAAAGGGGCGCCACGTGCTTCCCCAGGAGCTCTCCCTCTTACAGTCACTACTGTCCCCATACTTGGATGCTGTTTTCCAACTCTGCTCCAGGGAAGGAAGTGGTGACTTTGGAGAAGTTTGTTGATTCCCTATTCTGAGGATGGATGATGGGAGGAGGAGGAGACTGGGGCACTAAAGAACCACCTCAGGATGACTGCACAGCAGCGTCTGGGGGCAGCCATGGAGAAGTGTCAGGTGGAAGCCATCAGAGGAATACGAGAGAAGCAAGTTGAGTAGAAGGCGTCTGGGCAGGGAAATAGCCAGAAAATGGAATGAACTTGTATTCAGGGGCAGGAATAGAAAGTGTGTGTGTGTGTGTAGGAGGGTGGGATTATAAAAGTTTCTAAATGTGCCCGTAGAATGTTCTGGGGAGTGTCAGTGAGAGGCTCAGGGCTGCTGCCTCTTCCCCCTAGAGGCCTCCTGTGCTAACTCCTCTGGTTGCTCAGCTCCAGCCAGCTCTCTTTCCCCAGCACGGCATGTGCTTCAGAAGGAAAGCTCAAGACTTCCTGGGTCATGCCCTCTCAGGGAACAAGGCACAGGGCATGGGGTGGCTCCCAGGATGTCTACACTACCGATAGAGGCCATGGGGTATTAGGAAGCCCAGAGACCTTCCCAAGGAGGATCAGGGCACGGGAGGAGGCCAGCCTTGCAGACGCGTAGACTGGGTATTACTCAAGAGGTGTGCAGAAGTCTTCTCTCCAAAGAACCCCTGATTGCGTGTTAGGGTGCCTGGAATTCTAGAAGAGGTGATTCACCCTTTTGGACTAAGGCACATCCCCTTTATTATGTATAAATTTCCTTGCAGGGGTTATTGCTGCACCCATCACTGTAAATGCCTTAAGCAAACAGTTCTTCCCTGGGTAGGGGTAGAGGATGGGGAAGCAGAAAAGAGGAAGGTGGCCTGAGAACCTCAAGGGACAGTGGGGGAGCAGAGGCACCTTGGGCCACTTCATACCTATGTTATGACAGGATCGTGTCTGTTTGGAGAGTTCGCAGTAATAGATCTCCATGTTCTACAATGCCCCAACGGCTAGGTAAAATTTGCCCTCTTCCAAGACTAAGACTTCCTAACGTAGGGGGTATAGGGCTGATTTAGGGAGACCATGAAGCATTTAGGGAGACCTTGGCTATTGAAGCCCATTTCCCCTTGGGAGGAAAAACCTAATTCAGGAAAAGACAGCCTAGGCACCTGTCAGGTAGTCAGTTTTTAGAGGCACAAATAAGTCAAGCTGAAAATATGATGCCACATACCTCAGGTTTCACCTGCGACCCCATCTATAACTAGCAAAATGCAAATTAGCACCACTCCTGAAACAGACAGTGCCCTAGAGTAGAATTAAAAAAAAAGAACATGTGCCAACCTATCTCGTGTACTTCTGCAATAAGGATGTATATGTTACATGACACAATTACCTGCCATGCTTCTCACCTGGGCCCCAGAGTCTAAGCTGCAATCGACCAAAATCTAGCAACCAAACAATGCCCAGTGCATATGGCACTGTTTGCGGCACTGTTTGCTGAGAAGTATTTTGTCTTGTTAAAAAAAGTTTAAAGTCTTTGGCATGACTCAGAAACACATCCAGTTTAGAAAAATGAAGAGTAAGAACTTTAGGAATGTTGTTAGTGAATCAAAATAAAAAAGTTTTAAAATATATTGCAAATAAGCCTTAGTAATGATAGGCATATAAATTGGGAGATGTGGCTAATCGTGGCCCATTGTAAAAATCGAGAGGATTGTGAAATAAAGACAATTTCAAGTAAATTAGAATATATTACATTTATTTCAGGTTGTTGACTCCTCATTCTGAGCATAAAAACATCTGTAATTAATATTAGTTGAGAACCTGTTCCTTTCTATTTCTACTAAATAAAAAATGAACACAAAATTTCATAACTGATTCGGATCACCAAATTCTTAGCTTTCCTGGGTTGACCAGCTGCCTTGTTCTTCCCTGATGAGAATGGCTGGGGGGATAGATGGTGCTTGGCGGTGATGAGGCTTCACGTTTCTCACTAGTGCTTAAACAGTAAGATCCAGCAGCAGGTCTAATAATTATTATAATTTCAGTGTCACAAAAAGCATTTTTGGATATTTTGAGATATTGTTCCGATTGTACTGATTTGAAAATGTTGGTGACAAAGTTCTAAGTACTTCTGTGTACTCTTGTGGCTTGTTGCCTCCATGCATATTTGAAAGGAAATTCAGTTAGAGTTGGTGAAAATAACGGTGTAATTTTCTCCCTATACAGTTCCCAAACCTTCTACATTCTCTTCTTGGAGTTCCAAGGAGTTAGGGAGCCCTGGTCAGGTCAGATGGCCCCTGGAGCTCCCCCGGCAATCCCTGCTCACAGGCCTGGAATGGGAGGCTCTGGGGCTGAGCTCCCCTTGGGGTGTCTGTCCTTCTGATTCAGCCACTAGAGTGCACGTCTTGTCTCCATCTGTGTCCTGACTCCCCACACTCTACCCTGATGACTGCTACTCATGGTTCCCTGCACCGTGCACTCCTGCCCTCTCAATATCTCTCTGATCGGGGCCTTGGGCTGGACTGTTGCCAGGGCCAGCGAGGTCTCCCGGCTGCTCTCTGGTGGCTTCCCACTGGTTCTCCTCACAGTAACCAGAGGGGAGGTAAGTCCTAAAGTTCATCATGTCAATTCTTAAATGTCTCTACTTAAAGTCCTTCAACGTCTCCCTAGTACCCCTTAGGATAGGAATAAGAGGCAGAACTCAGATCCCAAGGCCACTCCCCATTTCTCACTAGGCTCCTCTGTACCATCCTGGCCGCCTCTGCTTGCTAATTTGTGCCATGTGCCTGTCTGCCCTTGGTGCTCACCATTTCCTCTTCCCTGGGGTACTCTATGCTTTGTCCCATACCTGGCGGACTCTGAACTCTCACAGAGACATCACTCCCACCAGAAGTCATCCCTGCTCTCTGTGGAGCCCCCATTCCACACCTGCCATTGCCCAAGGCTGGTTTGTTAGAACGTGCACGCATTTTACTCTCACACTGGGGATAGGTGGAAGCTCTTGGATGCTCCAAAGGGAGCTGAGGGTGTGAGGGGTACCATGAATACCCTACCACCTAGGAGGATCACCCAGCCCAGAGACAACTCTGGCTTGGGGCTTGTGCTGACATCAGGCTCTGACAGCCTGAAAGTCGATGCCAATGCAGTGCTGGGAAGCCAGGCGCGCAGGTCTGCTGTGTGGGGTGGCGGGAGGCTGCCATCCCTGTGCGGAGCAGGGCAGACACTGCCTGTTTGGGCTCTCCTGGGACCACGGACTTTTGGTTTAAAGCCCCTAATACCACTGGATTTTTACTTTTCTTTGATTAATAGCATCTTCCTAATAGACTGTAAGTTCCAGGGAGGCAAATATGGCATTAGTGTCCCGTATCTAGCATATGCCAGCAGGTAGCAGGAATTCAACAGCTGCTATTAATGGACTATTTGAGTTCTCTCTTCCTCACTAATAGAAAAGCCCACTAACAGCCACTTGTATCCCCTCCCCTGCCTCTTGAGAGTTTATACTCCTGTGGTTGGGTTTTGTGGTTGTTGCCTCTCTACTGGCTAAGCCATCCCTTACTAATTTTGCAGGAGGGTTGCTGGTGACTCAGACCCAGTGCAGCTGAAGGGAGCTCCCAGGAGACCAAGTAGATGCTCAAGAAATGCGTGCCTAGTTAGACATCAGCCACGATTGGAGGCAGAGGGAAGGAGAGATGACCTGGTTGGAGTAGGGTGAGCCCTTGGAGTAGGGAACAGACAGGCCAGATGCCAGAGAACAGGGTTTGACCCTGGGTCACGTGGTTCTGCAGAAGGTGCTGGGGTGTCCAGGGAGTTCCACACCCTGTGATCTGGGCTGGGTGCTCCAGATAGGATCCTGGCACATTCCCAGCAGCCTGCCCCCACCTGCTCTTGGGGTGGAGGCAGCAGGTGGGGCACACTTATCGTCAACCAGGCCAGCAGGTGGAGCCAGCTTGGCTCTGGGGAGATGGCAATTACACAGGCACTCCTCATGGAAAATCACCCCACTACATGGCCCATTCCAGGGAACGAGAACAGAGAGGTCTGGGAGGCATGGGATGGAGTGATGCCACTAAGTTCATGTGCCTGTGGAAGGAGTTCAGGCTCCCCCCCAAAACTGGGGAAAGTAGGAGGCTTCTTTCTGCAGGCCCTACTCATGGGCAATGCTCAGACTGGGTCAGGGTGGGTTGAGGCTCAGGTTGAAGGTTAAGTGCTCTAGACATTTTTTTATAGGTGTGTGGCTATTGGACCCCTTATGGTCAAGGTGCACAAGATAAGACATGTCCATATCACTTGCTAATTGCTTTGCTAGAATGCAAAGACTTGCATATAAGACATAAGTGCACATATTGAGAGCATCCCCTGCATGTGTTTCCACACCCCGTGTCTACAAATGAAGACATTCTTTCACATGACCACAGAGACCACAGATATAACTGATGCTCGAGACATTAACAGTCTCCATGTTCACACTCAGCTCCTTTATCCTGTCTTGGAAAGGTGGGGAGCCATGCATATTTCCTTCCAGTCTCTTTTCTACACACTAAAAAACACAACAACAAAAAAACATGTATTCAAACTATTTGTACGATTTCTTAACTTATACCATGAAACACTCTTTGTAAGCATCATTTAAAATTATTGCATAGTCTACTGTCGTAATTTATTTAACCAAACGCCTATTGTTGGAGATGTAAGTTGTTTATTCACCTATCTGATGATTTCCTTGAGTGAACACCCAGAAGTCAGGATACTGGGTTAAAGGTAAGACTTTTAAAAAGATCTTTGGTTCGTATTGCCAGTTTTACTGAGATAAGTAATTTATGCTCCCACCAGCAGTAGTCATTTTCTTTTCCCCTAGTCTACATACTCTTATTTAAAAAACTATTAATTTCATGTGCAAAATTGTCATTTTAGAATTTGCATATTATTGATTACAGGCATAGACATTTTTACTTTTACTTTTATTGTTAGCCATTTTTATTTTCACTTTTTCTATTTAACCCTTTTACCATTTTTTAATTTTGATCCTACAGTTGTTTTCATATTGATTTGTAAGAACTCTTTGCATATTAAGGACATTTAACTTTCTTTACTGACCAGGTTTGTTTCAAATATTGTTTCCAATTTCTTATTTGATTTTATATTCTGCTTTTTTTTTGACATAGAGAAGACTTATATCCTAAGCACTCAAACTGAGAATATTTTTCTTCACAACTGTTCCGTTGACTTTTAAGAAAGTTCTTCTTTATTCTAGTTGTGGGAAATCACTTCTTTTTTCTTCCTTTGTTTATGTGTGTGTAGTTATTTTACATTCAGCTGTGTAATCATCTGGGAAGTAGGGAAGAGAAGACATTATTACTGCCCTCAAGCAGTTTTTTAGGAAACAGCAGAGGGAACACAGGACTAGAGTCACCACTACTCCCATTGGACTTTACTAGAGTGCTGAAGGTTACACTGGGCTGTAAGAGGTTTTATTTATTTATCAAACATGTATATAGGCTTATTATATGACAGACATTGTTTTAAATGCTTTTTAAATACTAATTCATTCAATCTTTATAACTTACTGAGTTATTGTTTTGGTATTATTATCCCCATTTCACAGATGAGGAAACTGAGGCATAAAGAATATAAATGACTTCCTCAAAATGGTAAATGGAAAGACTAGGATTTGAACCCAGGAAGTCTGGTTGGGTTGGTGATAAAGTGGTGGTTATGAGACTTGACCAGCCATTGGCAAGCTTTTCCTGTTCAAGGCCATATGGTAAATATTTTGAATGAAAAGGAAAAGCTGAGAACATTATAGGTACTTATATAACAAGAGAGAAAACATATTTCCATACGTTTTTAGTGATGAAACTTAAAATACAATGATAGAGTACATTAAAAAAATAATACAGGTCTACTAATGTGAAGAATGGAATTTGGGGAGGAAGGGAGGATATACCATTTTGCTTAGTTGGAGTTTAAAGTTAGTGGTCCCCATCATCGCACTGATTGCAAATGTTTGTTTGTGGGAAAGAAGGAAAGAGGCAGTGGGTTGGATTTGGCTGTGGGCCTAATCCCACATACTGGGCTGATGAGCCCTGCTTTAGACATACTGTTGCAGGAAGGTGGCACTGAGGTAAGGAATGATGCTTGAAGTGCTGCAGTACCAATAGAGATGAAGTGGGAAGCTGCTGCCCAGCTCTGGGAGAGAGGCGAGGAGGGCCCCCTCCAGGGCCAGGGAAGCTGGGTGCAGAGGCAGCATACACTTGGTAGATTATTCTGAGGCCAGTGATTGGGTGTGGGGTGAGGTGGGTGGAGTGCAGTCCATGCCCACAGAGTCAGCACTGCCTTCTGCCCTTGTCTTTCTCCAGATAGCTCAAGGGGAGGCTGTTTGGAATCTTGGGTGAGAGGCTGAGACTCTAAAGATGAGTAAGGCACTGTGCCATAGTTTGGTCAGGCCTTGCTTCAGGTCTTCTGCACCAGGAAGACCCCATAGCCAGCGCTGGTTTCCACACTGGCTGCCACAGTGCCAGTGATCCCACCAGCTGACTGCCATCTCTTTGGCATTAGATGTCTTTCCCAGAGTGCTGGCACACTCACACCTTTCCATTCAGGGGAAATGAAGGTGCCAGGCTGAAGCAAATAGTCAGGGAGGAACACAAAAAGGGGATTGGGAGGCATCTGAGAAAGTGGAACTACCAAGGTCACAGATTCCTCTGAGACTGATCACACTCCCAGGCTGTGCTATTAGGAAACACTCCTTGATTTCTCTCACTGATACCTCTTAGTGAAACACAAACTGGCCCCCCTTCTCTGTCCCATGTGGGGGCGGAAGGTGGCCACTTTGTGTGGCTGGGCTCTGTAATTAAGTCTGTAGCAATGGGCAGGGGAATGGACAGATCTTGTCCCAAAGTTGATCTGCTGTCAATGGGCTTAAACCCAGACAGGCAGCTTATGAAATGTTCCTGGCAAATCCTCCTAGGTGAGCCCAAGGTGCGCCAGATGCAAATGGGTCTGAGAAACAAATGCAGGAAACCTCTGCTGTGGGTGAGGTCTCCCCTCCCTTCCCCAAGTCCAGAGGTGCTGGGGAGAGCAAGCTGAGAAAGCTGTGTGGGCCAGGCCAGGCAGAAGGCTAATCCCCCCACAGGGGGCGATGGTGAGCTGAGGAGTGTCACTCCCCTAACAAGACAGTCCCTTGACCCTGATTAGAGTGACCCTATTCTAGCTTCAGACTAACTCGTAACTCTGACCTCAGACAGAGCTTTTAAGCCCTCTCCCCAGGCTGACCTTCAAATCCTACTCACCATCCCCCCAAATAAGCATGCTTTATTCCAAGGAAGATTGGGTACAGCAGTGTGGACAGCTCCCTGTGGGTCTGGAGGGACCCAGCTCACAGGCTGAGTCTTAAAGCCTGGAGGGTTGGCGAGGGAGGGGCAATGGAAGGTCCCTGAACGAGACTCAGGCACAGCCTTCTCACTTGACTCCTGCTCTGCTGAATGGCTCTGGGTAACTCTCTTAGCCAAAGTGAGGTTTGGGTGCTCAGGGATTTACTCATCTACCCAATGGGTATAAGGACAATCAAGAAGTGCCCTTCCCATCTTTTGAAGTAGGTGTGAGGGCTCAATGGGGAGGAGCAGAAGTGATTTGGAAACTGCGTGTCATTATCATCCAACCCCGTAGTATTAAAATGAGAAGGATTGCGCAGGATGCCTGCTGCCCTTCACTCTGCCTCTGGGCTTCCCAGTGTTGCTGTGTGTAGTGCTGGAGTTTCCTCTTCCCTGGACTTTTCTGCTCTCTCATTCACTTTTTTTTTTCTGTTTAATTTTCCTTGATAAGAATTCCAAACATAGTACAAATCAGAGAGAACAGTTTAATAAGCCTTCACGTGGCCACCAAGAGAGCACACTTTGCAGACCTCCTGCTGTCGGGTCCAGCTGCTTGGTTTTGAATCCTTGCCCGGTTGTGCCAAGGCTGCATGTCCCTGGGGCTGGACCCGTCCAGGGTGGCATGGATACTCAGGAAAGCACCATCCTGGGACTTGTGGGACTCTCTGATGGACATTTTTTCTTGAGGACACAAGCATTGCTTTGCTTAGCTGTCCTCAGACTCAGAAGCTGGCGTGGCAGCGCAGGGTGCCCCTCCCCAGTCTGCCCTCCCTCTTTCCCTCGGTGTCAGACTCACATTTACAATGATGGCTAACTCCCCCAGCCTTTCTGGTTCCTTCTCTATTTCCTTTCTTCCAGGCATTTCCCCTAATAAAATAAACCCTTAATCCCATCTTGGTTTCTGTTTCTTAGAGGATCTGAACCAAGAGAGCCCCCCAGTCCCATACATCCACAGTCAACAGTCAGCCAGATTCCCTGACATTTGCTTCTCTTTTCCTCATGTTTTTTTTTTTTCTGTTTCTCCTGAAGTGCTTTAAAGCTAATCAAAGATACTTTGCCATTTTATCCTTAAACACAGTCAATCTTGATTATTCCTGGCTTACAAATTTGCAAATTTGCCTCGTTTTAACATTTATTTGGAATGCTCAAATCAACCCTGAACAGTGCTTTCTTGGTCATCTGCAGCCACACACAGATGTAAAGAAGTGGCCTTTCTTGGTCCACCTTTTTCACATTTTGGTATTTTTTATTGGTTATTTCACATTTCAAACGGCCCCCAAGCACAGTGTTTCGGTGCTATCTGGTTCAATCTATTTTTGTGTTTTAGCGCTGTCTAAATCAGCACAAGGAGACCATGATTTGCCTTACGGAGGATTCGTGGGTGAAATAAGCTTCATTTGTCATGAAATATAGGGCTGTTGGGCATGAGCTCGCTGTTAATGAATCAACAATACATATTGAATAAGGTGGCTTTAAACAGAAACATACATAATACAAGGTTATGTATCAATCAGATGATGAAAACACTGTTGCAGAGACTCATAGGAACCTAACTCCATGGTTCCCCAGGGAGCAATGCTTTAATAGACACTAATTCAGTGTTTTGGTGAGGTCGGACAATAAAGTTCGAGAACTCAACCTAAAAAAGTGCCACATACCTCACTGCTGAATAGCACTGTGATCACCTTTGAAGTGCTCCCCGTTGGAAGCTATGTACCAACTCCAGAAGCTAGTGCTCCCTTCAAAGCACTTTTTCTAGGATGAGTTCATGAACTTCATTGCCAGACCTCATATGATGACAGTTATGATGGCCATTCCAGAAAGAGTTCTAAAATTTCTTTGAAGGGGGGACTAGGACTAGGGGGGACCTTTCTTTGAAGGTGCTGGCATTGGTACACAGCTTCCCAAGAGGAGTACTTCGAAGGGGACCCTAGTGACGTTTAGCATTGAGGTCTGTAGTACTTGTTCCAGGATGAGTTCTCAAACTTCATTGTCTGACCTCGTGTATAACACAACCACTGTGAACAACGAGCACCAACGGTACTTCAGAATCATGAATACTTCCTTGCTGGATCACAATGCCATTTCCACATCTAACAAAACTAACACTAAATCCTCGATATCAGTACTTAGTCTATCATCAGACCCTGTCTCCAAAATGCCTTTTTATGTTTGGTTTATTGCAACAAGGCTGGGTCCAAGCAAGGACTACATTTTACATTAGGTTGCCAGGATTCTTAAGTTTCTGAATCTAGAGCTTTTCTCTCGCCCCTTTTAGTTTTTTTTCATGCCATTGACTTGTTGCAGACACCAAGTCAGTTGCCCTGTGGAATGTCCTATATTATGAATTTATCTATTTGTCTCCTTCTGGTTTATTCCTTTATAGCCTATATTTCCTGACAATGGGATTTATCTCTAGAGGATTCTATTACAAATGGGGTCAGGGTATGAAGGACTGAAAGTTGGGATGGAGCTGGGCTATGTTGAGTGAGGGCACTGACATTAGGGTTGGGTTTAGTTTGAATTCAGGGCAGAGCTGAATGCATTTGGCAGGATGATCTAGTGGTTAAGAGCAAGATCTTGGGAACCAGGTTTTCTAGGTTCAAATCATGGTTCTATCATTTGTTAGCTATTGACCTTAAACAAGTTATGTAACCTATATTTTAGTTTCCTCATAGGTACAATGAGAATAACAAGAATCCTTACCTCACAGAGTTGTTGTGGAGTTTAAATGAGTTAATATATGTAAAGCATCTGGGCTGGTGCTTGGCACATAGTAATTGCCGTGTTTGTTATTCTGTTGTAATTGGAGTTAGACTAGGGGTTGAAGTGGGGTTAGTTGCAGTGCAAGGGTAACTCTAGTTCAGGATTCCACTCTACTGGAGGTTCTGCCTCATGCTCAGAGTGGGGACGGGGTAGGGAATGCTGGAGTCAGTCTTCCCTTGAAGTGACCTTCTCTTTCTCCCTCTCTGGAGCCAGGTTGGGATTGAATGGGAGCAGGAGCTCTTTGGAAGCTCTATTCTTCAACCAGATTTGACTCTGACCCTTTCCCTTCCTTGCTCATATGCCAACAGGACTGTCGAAGTTCTTCGTTACAACCACAATCCTGAGTGGAGATTTAGGAAGGTGGGGGGAAGTGGGTCTATGTCTCTGAATAATTTCTGAGGAGAAAATTTTACAGGGCGAGGTCACCTGTGCAGGCATTCAGATCATTTGCATGGAGCTAGAATGGAAAAGGGATGATATAACTGGAACCCAGGAATAAGGTAAACTGTATGGTGGCCGAAAGGGATGCCGAGGGAGGTGAATACAGTGTTCGTCTATCCATCCATATGGCAACCATCCCTCCCACCATCCATCTGCTTATTCATCTATTCACCCATCAGTCACCACAGAAATCGAGAGCGCCCACTCTGACTTGGGCACACCATCCCTGCACCGAAGCAGCTCATTATCTCGTGAAGGAGGTACGTATTTAATTACTACACAGCGTGCTAGGACAGGAATGTACAGTATGCGATGAGAACTTGAGAGAGGGCGGAACCATTCTCAGCTGGAGCCAGGGGCTGGAAAGGAGGCCTCTTTCTGTCTTCCTTGGGACTGATTCTTCCCTCCTGGTGGCAACCCCTATCCTAGGGGTGAGTCCAGGGGCAGGCTAATTTATCAGTTTCCTGTTTCTAAATCATCAGGTTCAGCTAGAGAAGAGAGCTAGCTGTTCCTTCTGGGAAGGAATTCTGGAATTACCAAATAACTCTACCATGCCTGGTCAGGCACTCTGAGGTCATGGGCAAGTTCTCCAGTGACAGACTCAGTTCCTCATGGGCACTTCTTAGGGAAATGTGGACCCAGGGTCCATCTGCTGGGTTGAGAAGACACATGGACATAGCACTTGTCCTCACCTTGGCGCTATCTCCACTCCCCCTAACTTGGGGTAGTGAACAATGGCCCAGGAGCCTCTCTTATGCCCCCTACTCTGCTGCCCCCAACCCCTACCCTGCCTCTTGGCCTTTGGTTTAGGTCGCTCTCCTCATAATGGCTCTCAGGCTCAGGTATCCTGACAGGAATATTTGGCTTCTCTAACTGACTTCAGGCTCCAGAGTCGGGAAGTGTGACTGTCTACATAAGCCCAGGCTTTTCAAGGCTTGGGGGTGGTGGGGGACCGCCTTTGCCAATGACCCCAAGGTCAAATGGCAGGGTCTGTGTCTGCTCCATCAGCCTGGGGCGGAGCTGAGGCCTCACCCTGTGTCTCTCCACAGCTCCAGATCATGAAGGAGCCCATGGAGTCTTTCTGGCTGGCCTATTTACCACAAAAACCAGGCTAGGGCCCGAGGTGGTTTCAGCACACTCCCCCTGCCTCCATCTTTCTGACTAATGTTCCCATCTGGAAGCCCCAGGTGAGAGGGCAGCGTCTCCGTCTCCGCCGCTGCCCCGACCGGTGAGTGGCTGTTTGCGGTGTAACTACCTGATGGTATCTCGGAGGGTGATGTGCTGAGTTGTCTCTTAGGAGTGTCTGCCTGTTGCTTGCCTCAGCCGCCACTGGGCTCATTGCATTATTTATAGAACTGTAGGCTTAGCGCCCTGTCCCAGTACTGTGAGAGACACAGCGACCTGGATGCTGCTGGGGAGGGTATGTGTGAGTGTGAGTGTGTGTGTGTGTGAGTGGGTGTGTGTGATTCAGAGGAGCAGGTCCTCTCTGCACCCTCTCTTTAACCAGCCCTGAGATTCTTCCTCTGCCAGGTTCCTAAGCAGAAGCTCTGGGAACTAATTGCTGCCAAGGTGTCTGGAGAAGGGAGGCCCAGTTTCTGTCTTCTGGCTTACAGAGAATCCCAGCAACAGGCCCTGAATTCTGGTCCTCCCGTCTGACTGCATCCTCAGTCCCCTCATCTGCCCAGCGGGCTCCTGCCAGCTGACCATGGCTGGGCCCCTACCACCAGCTGCGTGAACACCTCCCCCCCAGCCCACTGCTCCCACTGTGCCTTGCTTTCCTGAACTGTAAAATGGGAAGGAGAGCATAAAGAGTCCCTGTGGAAGTGATGGGACTCAGGCGCCCAACAGCTTGACATCCTTCCTCCTTCCTCCTAGCCCCTGTCCCCTTAATCGTGTGTTCTCAGGGACTGACTCCTGCCCAGCAACCACCTGCGGAGTGTCTCTGAGGAGAAACAAAAACAGGAGAAGGGAAAGGAGGGGGCCCCACTCCCTGGGATCCTCTGAGTTGATGGGAGAGATACAGTCTGTGCCTCGGGGAGCGCTCGGTGTGTCTGTGTCTGCTGTGTGTGGTGGTGGAGGCGGTGTCTTGCCCAAGCAGGGGAAGGGAGCCCAGATGTGCGCATCCAGACTGGGCCAACCCCTATAATGTCTTTTTAGCAGGTGAGAGCCATCAACAAATTCATTAAGTACCTGTTTACACATCTATTGTCAATGTTAATAATTTGATTTAACTAAGCTGATTACCTTCATTAAAAACCATTAGTTCCCATAAGCAAATGTTCCTGTGTTTGCATTTTCATAATTATGTTGACATTTCACAACTTGCACGTCAGGGGAGGCCTGAGCTTAATGTCCTCCTCACCCACCGGAGCCCACAGTCTCCCGCCTCCCAGTCCAGGCCCTGCGCTGGCTGTCAGAGAACAGTGGGGAGCAAGACACGCTTGTTGGTCCTTTGCTGCACCCCATGTTCTGTGCTGCCTCCGGTGTCCTGGGCGACCCATGTCCTTGTGCCTACATGGCTCTGCAACCTGCCTGTGGAAAGGGCCACCTTCCGGGAAGGGGAGGAACCGGTGTTTGTCAAGGGCCCATGGGTGCCAGGTGCTGGCATTGTGCTTCTCTCCGTAATCCTTGCAGGACCAGATCAGCATTTCCATTTTACAGATGATGAAAATGAGACTCAGAGAAATTAAGCTGCTTAGCCAAGTTCACATGGACTTCTACAGGCTGGACCGAGAGCCCATGGGTGGGCTTTCCTTAGGGTCCACCATCTGCCCTCCTAAATTTCCAGCCAGTGCACTCAGTGGGTTTTCCTGGATGCCCACTCCCCTGGAGCGGCCAGGATCTGTGCCCAGGAAAGTGTGGAGACAGCATCTCCTGGAGGGGTCCAAATAACCAGGGGAACCCAGGCTTGGCAATGACAATTGCAGCTGATGCCTCCTGAGTACCGCCTGTGTGCCCAGGCCCTGTTCTAAGCTTTGCTACTGATAGGCAGGGAGTTGCCCGTCAGAGCCTAAATCTCCCCATCTATAGAATGCATGGGAATGCATGGAAGAATCCCCTGCCCTATCCACCTCCAAGGCTGCATCATGGTACCTGTTGGGAAAATGTGCAGCCCCTCTGTACAATACTGTCCCTTCCTGGGGACCGTGTGGTCGTCCGCATCCACTCTTCTTTCCCTGGCATCTCTTCCCATCCCTTCCCTCTTTTCTTTTGGATCTCTCTCTTACCCCACCCCTCCTGCCTTCCTGCCTCTAACCCCCTTCCTCCTATGTCTTAACCCCTCTCCTGGATCCTGGGCCCCCCTTGTACCTGCACTGCCAGGTTGAGACAGGGACACCCTCTACACCTGCAGGAGACAGAAGCTTCTAGACTCCACATGGGAGGAAGCTGAGGGCCTAGACCAGGAAGGTCATCCAGAGAAGCCAGGTGAGTCCAAGAGGAGACAAGTTTCACTCAGACGCCCAAGAGATCCTGCAGTACTTTCTTTGGAGTATGTTCCTAAAATAAATCTCCCTTCCTACTCTTATTTGAGAACAGAATTGATCTTTAAAAATCCCCAAAGTTACTGTCATCTAGAGGGTGTGTGAGATGAGTTAGGACAACTCTGGGTAAGAAAGTGAGTGTGGCAATAAAGAAAGGCTCAGCTTTAGTGCGCCTGGTTGGTCCCACCAGCTCTGCTCCATGAGCCCCTGTGCAGTGTCACTGTGTAGGAAACACCTGCCCGGCTCTGTGAGGGTCAAGAGCCCCATCCAGCCTCACCTGTCCTGTGGGTGAGCAGACTTCTGGACATCAGGGGGTAATTCAATCCCCACTAAAGGGAGTGGTAAGTCTTCTAGAAACAGTTGTCTGCTGTGGGGACATGAAGATTTGGGAGTTCAGTGTCAAAGTGCAGAGGGCAGGCCTGAAGCTCCATTACTTTCTAGCTGTGTCAACCTGATTGTGAGACCCTGAAGTCTGGTTTTCTCATCTTTAAAATGGGGACAGTTTTCATACTAATTAATCTCACAGTGTTAGCATGAGGCTTAAACAAAGGAGTCCCAATGGGCTCAATATACTTTAACTTAAAAAAAAAGGGCGTATCTAAAACGTGTTCCATTTCAAAAACATTTTAACGTGAAGCTCAAGCAGCCTCATAAGCAATTGCACAGGAATCTCGCTGTCTTTTTGTGTCCAAGAAGGGAAGTGTTGTATTCCACTGTTTTACTGCCACTCACGGTTGTGTGCCCTTGGGGAAGACATCTGCTGCTCCAAATTTTAGTGTCTGTTTCTATAAGACAACTAGGACTTTCAGATGTCATAGATGGTGCTAAAGTTCCTGCAGGTTTGACATTACTTAGCTCAGAATCCTTTGTCATTCTTTTTTCTCTCACTGGCCTATGGCAGTGGGGACAGTTATGCTGTGACAGAGTGGGGGGGGAGGGGACTCCTTCTCTAAGCAGCCTGGAACACACACACCCCCAGGTGGGAGAACTCTGGTCTTTAGTCAACTTCTAGAAGGAAAGGGGGTCTGCACATGCCCTGGAGCCCTAAACTCAAGTGTCCAGAGGCTTCTGCTGCTTGGGTGTGGTAGGGTTGAGTCACTCAACAGGAGAAAAAAAATGGGAAACCATTCCCTTTTCCTCCTCCTGTGCTCGTGAGCAGGGAGGCTGAGCAGGATCAAAGCCATCCACACCTCCCAACGTTGGCATATTTAATTACTGGGCAAGCTGGGGGTGCTGCTGAGGGACAGAACAGTGATGAGAGCTCTTGCACACTCATGCACACATACACACTCCCTCACCAGCGCACCCATGTACACACACACCCCCTTACAACTTGCAGTGGGTTTAATGAGCCCCTCACAAAGCTCCAGCCCTTTAAACAGGAGCACATCCTTCCATGTCGGAAAACAAGCATTAATAATTTGCCCTGGGCACCCAGTAATGATTGTGAGTAACTGTGAGCCAGGGTATACCAGGGCACTGCAACTTGAAAGGGAACATTTCCCAAAGGGAGGTGATAGGTCTTGATAATTGTTATAATAACAGCTCAGCGGGCCTGGGTTGGCTCCTTTCATCCAGTGAAGTCATAAAGGGCTTTCTCCACCAGAGAAAGGACAGGGCCTCCACCCACCACGAGCACCCTCTTGCCTGCATTCACCCATCTGGGGATCTGCCCAGCTGTGATTTCTGAGCTGGGGAAACTTCAAGATTGTTAAAACAAGGTGAGCTAATCATGCCTACGTGTGCCATCCTCCCGGGATGGGAGTGGGAATTCCACTTGTCAAGTAGGTTTTGGGATCCTCTGCCAGGAAACCTGTCCCAGTGCACTGGCCCCACTTCCCCTCTGTCCTGCACACAAACCCGTACTCTGCAGTGTAAATCATGCTTGATTTGCTGTGTGGGTGACTGTCAAATGCACGGCTGATTTATTTTACTCTTCTCTTCGAGTGTGTTTACACTTGAAAACTTGACAATGGTGTCTTGAGGGTTGAATTATTAACAGAACTCTGATTTATCTAACAAGGCCAATAGCAAAGGGTAGGCTGGCAACCAGACTGCCAACAACAAGCCCTGCAGACGTTGTCTAGATCACACACGGATTGAAGTTTCTTTTTTCTGTACCTATTTGCTTTCTTTTAAATTGGTATGAGATGGTGCAGTCATAAGACCATGGGCTACGGTACCAACCTGAGGCCATGGTACTGTGCTATCCTCCTGACCTGGCTAATTCTCCTGAAAAGGCGGTGGCCACACTCAGGGTCACATGTTTTGTTGGACAATACTGTTAGACAATAGTGTCCGTTGCCACGTTGCCCCAGCTAGCACCCCTGTTTGAAGCTGGCTGGCCTGCATCTAGCATCCTCCCAGTCCTCCTGTCTGGCTGGGGTTCCCTCCTCCCCTGCCACGAAGGCACCTCTGGGGTCTGCATCCCCAGGACCTGTGCCCTTGCTGAGCAGCCATGGTCTTCCACACGAACCTAGTGGAAGCCACACACCTCTGGCTTTCCTGTAAATCTTGGTGTTCAATGTTCAACCCTTTGTCAGAGGCTGGGCTTACATTTAGAATTTGGAAAAATGGTCCTTTTATTTTATTTCACAGCAAATTTCATCACATAAACAGATGCCTTGTAGCACTTCAGATGTTCATGAAATTGCTGTGGATTGAGTTTTTTCATGTTAGGTTCTGTTCCATCTGACTGCAGAGCCCATCCTCAACTCATAAGAGCTTCAAACTTTCCCTCTCAAGAGATTCCCCCTTGGGTCAGACCCTAGCCTTCTTGTTGCAGCCAAGTCACATCTCTGCGCCTCCCCATGCTTAATGCAGAGGAGGAGGATGGTCTGGTTTCCAGGCTACAAGGCATCTCAGTGACCAAAACACAAAAGGCCAGGAGATGCCAGGGCAGACCCTGGGCATGCCAGCCTAAGTCCTGGGCCCAGCACCAGGAAGCCCAGCACCTGTAGTCCTGGTTCCCTTAGAATAAGAGTAAACCACTTGAAACCCAAAGGGAGTGTCCATAATGGCTTTGCATGCAAATTCTCACTGTATCAGTCCCCAAGGACCCCACAACTGTCCCTCTAAACATGGCATTCATCCTATCACTATGGCTCAAGGAGCTATATTCCCCCACTGCAATTCATGGCCCATGAAGGTGCCAGAGTGGAGGGTGTCCTTTTTGCTCTATGTTAATGTCTGTCCCTCCTTCAAGGCTCAGATTGCATGCCACCTTCTCCGACCCCTTCAGTCCACACGGCTCGCTGAATTCCTCTGGGTCTTGTTGTGAATATGAAGTAGGTCCAAGTTTGGCCAAGGCCCAGGCCACCCTCTCACTCTGTTCCCCTGTGAGGGCTGAAATCTGGCCAATGTGAGGTGACAGAGTGCGATGAAGTTTCTTTGGAGGCTGAGAAACAGATCTGCTTTGCGGCCCCTGGGAGCTGACGGTCTTCCTGTGAGAGAGGCTGTGACAGACACTTGTCCATGCTTGCTTCCAGACAAGGGAAGAATCCTGGGACTTGGAACTTTCCACAGGATGCTCGCACAACTTGAAGTTTAAGGCTGAACAGAAGAGGACAGGCTAGGCTCCCTCAGTGTTCGATTTGGAGGTCAAGTGCCAAGAGAAAGCTGTTCGGGAAATGCCGAGGTCTCAGGAAAGACTCCTTGGCATCTGATGCACTGCACCCCGGCTTCCTGATTTTCTCTGGATCTCTCTTTGTTTCTGCTTTTGTCTTGGTCTCTGGGCCACTATTTCTCTGTTTTTTGCTTAAGACAGGTGCACAAAGGCGCCTAGATGAGTAGTTCTCCTGTAATAATCAGGTGAGTATGTAGACACAACTTGGCATAGAGTGTTCTGCCACCTGTGCTACCAGACACCCATTTAATAAATTAATCAGCTCACGGTCAGGGCAAAAGACTGGTCTGCTGACTCCTAGGTATCCGTTTTCTAGGCCATCACTGGCAAGTTCCTGCACTGTCAGTCATAAACTGGTCTTGAAACACCAACCTGCCGCCATTCTTCACACACCAGGATTATGCTGTAGCAAGCACTCTGGCTCAGAGGTTAGTTTTCATCTGGGATCATCTATGTCATAAATAAAGAAAGAGAAAATAACTTCCTTCCAGAAGAAGGAAAGCAGGGGGTCCAAGACAGGAAATGGCTGTGTCCCTCTTCCAGTGGGGCAGAAGCCACAGTGAGGGGTATCCTCTGACTTCATTGGTGGCCAGGGGAGTGAAGCAGCCACATTAGGTGACCATGCAGGGTGAGGGACAGAGGGCGGGACCTGAGCCTGGGTAAGCCCAAGTTCAGGAGAGGCACCTCCAGGTCCAGACTGCCACTGTCTAGGGAGAACTCTGTTCCCAGACCCAGGCATCTCGCCTTTGCTTCCTGGCCGGACACACCTTGCTTTTTTCTCGCTCCCTCTCTGGGGCTCGTCCTTCCGCCGGAGGAGTTTTCACACACAATGGTTGGCAGACTTCGGCGTTTATTTTCATCATCATTTTTAAGGAGAATGGCATTTGTCACATTCTTTCCTGGTTGGCTTTGATGTGGGGTGACTTCCCACTCCCTAATGACAGGTGAGGAGCTGGCCAGCTAACACCCAGCACCTCTGGGCGGCTGAGCTGCCCCGCCACGTCTGGTTCCCACAGCTGCTGCTTGTTTGGCCTATCTATTTCAGGGACCTTAATTAACATCCTCTTTAATGATGGAGAGGAACTTCTCTGGCGATTACCTCCTCATTTTACAGCTCTCTCAGGCTCGCTCTCTCTCACCTCCTCCTTGACTCCCACAGTCTCCAGCCCTCACCCTGAGAGAGTCAGGCAGAAGATACGCCTTCTCAGGAGGGCCCTGGGGGTCCAGGTGGAGAGCTTCTTCCCAGACAGTCCAGCAATGCGCAAGTATGCCGTCATGATAACATGTGAGAGCACTTAAAAGCCTAGACCCTAAATAAGTTGTAAAACCAGGGTGGCACAGGGCCTGGCACACGAAAAGAACTCAGACAGTGTTTATATGACGGGTGAAATAAATAAAAAGATGTGTGGATGGGTGAGTTAAGAATTGCACACTAAATATTGACGGATGAGGAAGGGCACTCCTGATTGCCTGACTGGGAGCAGTCTTAGGTCCCCAGCTTCATGAGCTAAACATGTGTATTCATCAGTCCAGAGACGTGGGATCTGGTCAGGGGAGGTGTGTTGTGGCCAAGATCTATGAAGAGGAGAGAGCCTTGGCCCAAGCCCTTCAATCCCTGCTCTGCCCCAACCTTACTTCTCTGGCCTCATGTTTCTAGTCTGCAAAATAGGACAGTGACACTGGTTAAGTCGTAGAGTGCTGATGAGACCCTGTGTGTAAAAATGCCCAGCAAGAGCCATTTGAAGTTGCTTCATGTGCAAGATGAGCCTTGGCTTTTCCAGTGAGAGGAGGAAGGGGCTGGATGTTTGAAGAGTCTGGGGCCTTGGGCTGGGCTGCAGCCTCAGGGTCTAAATGGGCCTGGAGCTGATCTCAGTCTCCTCCCTTGCAGAGCCTTGCTGCCTCCTGCCTCCTTTCAGGCAGGCTTCCTGCGTCCATCTCCAGCTGCGATCCAGCACCCACCTCTGTGGTCTCCCATCCTACCCACCACAGCTGACCTGGCCGAGAAGTGTGCTACTTTCTTTGAGGAAGTCCTGGAATCCTAGAATGAACACCAAAGCCAGAACGACAGAGCAGCTCCTTCGCTCTTTCCAGAAGACCTTATACAAGGGGGCTCAGGCGTTCAGGTGGTGAGGGGTGTGGTCAAGTGAGAATCTGACCCCAGTTCTCACTTGGAGGTGTTGGTGCCAGCTCTAGTCATGGAGGGGCACTCCATTGAGGGGCGTCCCTCTGTCTGAGCCTCAGTTTCCCCATCTGTAAAGAGAAGGGTTGCAAGGGGGAAGTCTTACATTCCTATTGGGTGGGTCATTCCCTGGTCCCATGAAGCAGGAGATATAGAAGTAGTGGGGCTCCAGAGCCCCCTGCACCCCCCATTGCTTGTGCCTCCTTCATACACACTCCTGCACACCATGTGCTCTGCTTGCCCTCATTTGACGAGCCTGACTTGATTTGTATTGGGTGGCTGATTTGGGGACTAGGGATGGGTGTGCTGAGTTATGGGCTGGGAGCCTGGAGTTTTGAGTTCTGCTCCCTGCCTGACAGACTCACTGTGGTCTGACTGTGGGAAAACCATGGGAAAATTCTGAGACTGTTTCTTTATTTGTAAAATTGAGATAATAATTAGCCTCCAACCACCCACCTTCTTGTGGTTGTGGGGCAGATCTAAGGTGATCTCTTGCCCTTGCTAACGTGAGGGGTTATTATGACTAACCCCAAAGAACAAGTGAGGGGGTGAGAACATGGAGACAGGGCAGCCAGGTCAAAGCTCGGAGGACCAAGGAGGCTGAGGCATGTAAACCACAAGGGTAGGATGAAGCTGTCTCTCTCGGGGCTGATTCTGCTGTGGGGGCTGGTGTGGGAAAGGCAGGTGTGAGAACAGCAGGGGGTGGAGGGTTGAGAGTGGCTGGTACAGCAAGGAAGCCGCAAAGGCGGTTGGGGGGAGGCAGGGAACTTATTGGGGTTTAGATGCACTGCATTTGGTTGTTGAAGGTGCTCAACACCTTATTTGTGGATTTGACAAGATGTTTTTGTCTGTGTCAGGAATTTAGGGAAGATACTCAAAAAAAGGCTGTTGACCCATTTCTTTGTGTTGGCCATGGAGCAGAGATCCTAATTTCAAGGGTCAGGGCTCAGGTGCAGGGGATGTGGAGGGGCCTGCAGGCTCAGGGCCCACCTTGCTGTTGCAGTATTTGGGGTGCTTTTTGCCCCATGCCACGCTTTTTGTTTGTCGAGTACCTTCCTTCTCAGGATCTCAGGGGAGGGGCACTTTGTTATCTTGGAGACTTTCAACACCCTGGGAGGCGGCTGGGATCCTTATCAGAGGTGGAGAACAGGGCTGGGGAGCAGCCACCCTGGAGGGCTGCGCGGGCTCTGCTCTGTGTCACAGGTGTGCAGTCTGGATTTTCTGGGGACACTTGATTTCCCTATTCAGTCCCAGAACACAGTTGACCCTGGTTTCTAATTATTGCCAGAAAGACAGATTGCCGATGAAATGCTCTATCAGCAAAGCCATTATTTTTGGTGGTTGTCCCTTGGCTTTTAACAACAGTTAACTATCATCCCACACAGGTCTACTCTCAGTTAACTTGGCGTGCGCTTCATGAGTGGTTTATCTTGGAAGCTACAGCAGGAAGAAGACTTTACTGACACTTATCAAAAATTAGGTAGATATCTGGCTGGAGCTGCTTTAAAATGTTCCCAGGCTAAAGTTACTTGCAGTATGTTTCACTGGATCCATCACTATTTTCTGGGAGGAATCATGGACCTACTTGTTCAACTTGAGAGAGAGAAGACAAGCTCCTGTGAGGACTTCTTGATTTTTATAAGAAGACGTCCTGCCTTCCCCTGGTTTGACATCTGGTGGCTCATTGAATCTCACACAAATCTTTACCAACTAGAATAGCTCCCATCAACGTGCCGGTCATGACAACAACCTACAGGTGAAGCTCGCCTTAGACTTACTTCAGGGATCTGTAGAATACACCCTCTATCATTTGCCTAAGCATGCAGGCCGCTGGACTGCATCCCACATTGCTAACCCCTCAAATAACTGCATCTTACATTAGTCAGACTCCTGTAGCTCATAGCTATGTCTGCTGTGAAGATGCCTCTGAGCACGTTGATCATTGTCTCAGCCACTGTCATCCCTGGGAGGGGATAGGAGCCATTTCTTTCTGTTCTCTGGGACGTCAGGAATGCTTGTGTTTCTCCTGGGCTAGTGGTTTGCTTTAATCTTGAGGGTCCTGGGAATGGTGCCCCTGATCATGTTTCATCTTGGCAGTGGCTGTTAGAAATTTTAGAGCCAAATTTGTGGCCTGCCCCTAACAAATGGATCAAAGTTTATGGTATATTTATTTTGTATTAGTCCCATCCTTGGCTCCATTTTATAGCTTTACCCTAGCTTTTACTTTTTTTTCTTTCTCACCTGCTTCTAATTTATGTCGTCTTGCTAAATTTTATGCATCTTTGTAAGCTGCCTTAAATCCTTTTGTGAAACAAAGAGGTGGATGCACAGACAAACAAAGTAATATTCAAACGAGTATTCTGTATTATTACTAGGCAGCATATCATGATTTTTGGCTTGGGAAATAGGGTCCCCATAGCTCCTGCTGTCTTCCCCGAGCTGCTGTTCTGTAAGACCAGCCAAGCAGGTAAACCATGAGCAAAGCCAAACATCAACACAAAACACACCAACCACTACACACTAAGTCGGGTGGTGCGAAGGGCTGTGATGAGGAAAGCAGAGTAAAGAGGACCAGGCACAGACAGCCAGGCAGGGAGCAGCTCACAGAGAGGCCGCCTTTGAGCAGAGCCCAAGGAAGACAGGGAATTAGGCAGGAGACAGTGAGGGAAACATTCCAGGCAAAGCTCTGGGGTGAGCTGAGAATATAGGAGAACCTTAAGGATACCAGAGAGGCTGGAACTGAATGAATGAGTGATGAGCAGAGAGGTGGGTAACAGGGAGCTCGGGCTGGGCCTAGTGGGGCTTTGAAGTCCACAGCAAAGACTTGATGTTCTTCTGCAATGACAAACCTTTGATGGGTTGGCCAGAAGTGTGACATGACCTGACTTAAGTTTCATCACAGCACTGTGACTATCAGCGGGCAAAGGTGAAGCAGGGGAGGAGTCAGGAGGATGCTGCAGTAGTCCAGATGAGAGCCAGGGAGGTTTGAATTACCATAGTGGCAGTAGAGGAGGTAAGACATGGTTCTAATCTGGATCTTCCTCCATACTGTAGCACCGAAGCATTACAGAAGTCTGTTTTGTCTTCCCTGGTTGCCTACATGTCCCTCTCCTTTTCACAGCTCAAACAGTGCAACCTGGCTGCTGCCCACATCTCTTCTTCAACATCTCCTTTGCATGACGTGACGCGCATGGGACACTCACCTCTGTCACTCCCATGCCCCACCTCTCCAGCAGCTCCTCCAACCTGGCATGGTGCTCCAGCATAGCTTTCCTGGGTTTCTCTTATCCTGCCTGCCCCTTTGAGCATTGTGCTTCAGAGTTTGTGTTTGTCCCTCTCAGTCTCAGAAACTGCTACATAATTTGCAAGGCCCAGTGTAAAATGAAAATGTGGGCCTATAATTTAAGAATTATTAAGCAATTCAAGCAGAGCCTTAAACCAAGCGTGGGCCATTCTGAGCACGGGCTCTGTGTGGTCACACATTCCTTCTCAATCTATTAGCTCCCGGGATAATCTCATCCACGTTGGCATTGACTACCACACACACAGATGACTCCCAAATGCATCTTCTTTCTTGAGCCCCAGACCCAACAGGGGCCCCGACCTACTGACATCAACACTTTGTCATTTTTTGCAGGCAACTTGAAAGCAGTAAGTTCAAGACTGAACTCATTTTCTTCTCCCAAACCTGCTTTTCTTCCTATTTTCTCTATCTTGATGAATAGCAGCATAATCCTTTGAGTTGCCCAAACCAGAAACCTCTGAGTCATCCCTGACTCTTCCCTCTGCCTTACCCTTGCATCCAATAGGTCCTCAGGTTCAAGTGACTCTAATTCCCTATTATCCCCTTTAGGATTCATCTCCTTTCAGTCTCCCAGTTATTGTCCAAGTTCTGGGGCTCAGCAGTTCCTGCCTCTGCTAGTGCAATTGTATTTTTCTACCACCTCTGTTTTCCCAGTACCCGTAAACTCTCCACCACTCTGTCACTACAGCAATATTTCTAAAGCACAAAAGTTTTACCTCATTCCCATCTCTACAACTCCCAGGGTCTGCAGAACAAAGTTTGAACTCTTTTGCCCTGCATTCTGGTTCTTCACAAGCAGCTCCAGCCCACCAGGTCTCCTTGCCCTGACCCAGGCCATATCCCTCCTACCTGCACATGGTGCCCAGGGTACAGCTGTCCTCATCTCTCTTGAGAGGCCACATACTTTCACACTGCTTCCCTCTGTACATCCTGGTCTCTTGGCCCCAGTGGCCACTTTCTAGCTCCTTCTGACTGCTGCTGTTCTTCTGGACCTTCCTGTGCAGTTCCAAGATGTCCAGATGTGGGGTGGTAAGCCGAGTTTTTTCTGCCTCCCAAAGATCCACTAAAATGATTAAAAAGAACAATGTTAGAAAATGTCCATAGCAGTGCTGACAGACAGGGTGGCTATGTGAAAGGAGGTGTTTGTAGGACTTTCCGGAAGAAATGAGGCAGGTAGGGTCAGATTGCAGAAACAGCTGATCATGACCAATGAGCATGCAATAAAGTAAAGAGGGGATGCTTAAAAGTGAGGGCAGGAACCTTCCCTACCAAATCTAAAAGGACTCAATTCTTGGAGCAACAGGGACAACTAGGGAGGGTGTAAAGTGGGACAGTCTCAGTTGGTCAATTGAAAGGACACGAACTGGTAAATGGGCAACATCTCTATAGTAAGAGTGACAGATTCATTTTGTGTGTTCCTTTCTAAGTCTTGAGGTAGACTGAAGAATGAAGTGGGGTGGGACAGTGCCCCAGCTAACTCTGAGCAGTACCACAAATATGGAGAATGGAAAGGAAGCCCAAGGGTGGAGAAATCCCCTAAGGCCTTTAAGCACCCATGGTAGCAACTCCTTTCATTTTTGCCATTGATATTGTCCTGTTGACCTCAATGACTTTGCTAAAGACACACACAGTCCTAAGGTGACTGAGTAAGAGACCAGGAAGCCATCACCAGAAACAATCCAATGGTCTTACAGGGCTAGGTCAGAACCCTTCATCTCAGCTGTTGGACAAAGTGCTATCTTGTTGTACCTCCCCCCAACCCCAGCCACTACTAGGAGCAGACCACTCACCAGTTGAGTATATGAACCCAGCCCTATACAATGAGCCTTTACAGGGAACTGTGCTCTCAGCCTACCCAACCTGAAAGGAATTCTCCCATCAGGGTGCTCCAACTCAGTCCCCAGCCCAAGCTGACAACACTCCAGAGCTTGGTGGCCATCACTCACCTACCTTTTCTAGGGGAAAATGATGGTGGCTATACCTGCCAAACTGATGTTCATATGTGAGAGACAAAGGAAGACATTTCTAGAACATAGAAGTCACAATATCTATATATCTTTTCTGAACTGTGGTTGGGGTTGCAGAGATACCAACCAAAAAATTAATCAGAGAAAAATAAATTCAGGTAAAGCGAAGATCCAGTATATAAGAAATAGTTCAGGCTCGGCACCTGTGGCTCAACAGGCTAAGGCATCAGCCACGTACACCTGAGCTGGCAGGTTCAAATCCAGCCCGGGCCCGCCAAACAACAATGACGGCTGCAACCAAAAAAAAAAATGGCCAGGCGTTGTGGCGGGCGCCTGTAGTCCCAGCTACTTGGGAGGTGGAGGCAAGAGACTCGCTTGAGCCCAGGAATTGGAGATTGCTGTGAGCTGTGATGCCACAGTACTCTATCCAGAGTGACAGCTTGAGGCTCTGTCTCAAAAAAAAAAAAAAATCAGTTCTAGAGGGAGTATAGATATGAATGGAAAGACGAAATTATGAAGCTTTTAGAAATAAAGTAGAAGAATATCTTTATGACTTTGGGGTAGACAAAGATTTACTACACAGGACACAGAAAATAATAGTCATAAAGCAAAAGAATGAATAAAAAGGTATTCAAATTTTAGATTTATCTTGTGCAAAAGTCATCATTACAAGAGTAAAAAGGTGGCTAAGGTATCGGAGAATATATTTCCGGCAAAGACTACAGAGAACTCTCATAAGTCAGAGAACTCTCATAAGTCAATAAGAAAAAGAGATATAAAAAATAAATAGAAGACTTTGAATAGGAATTTATACAATCACACATCCAAGTTGAATATAGAAATATAAAATAGTGGTCAACACCATTGGTTTTTGATATATGGAAATTGAAACTGGAGTGAAATACCACTGTATACCCCTGAGAACAGTGCAATTAAGAAGACTGACAAGACCAAGTGGTGATGAAGATTTATAGAAACTGCAATTCTCACGGACTGTTGTTGAAAGAATAAATTGATACAACCATTCCTGGAAACTCTTTGACAAGATCTGCTAAAGCTAAAGTAAGGCATGCATGGGTCATTAGGAAAGTGTTGAGATACATAAAAATCAAGAAATGTAAAATCTGTGCAGTAACACCAATCAGCTGAATCAGAAAGGACCCTGTTGCCTGCGTTTCGTGGAAGTGAAATAATGGACCACAACACAATCTGTCTCAAAAACTGTGATAGTGACTTTTGTACCTGTGAACCAACAATTCCACTCAGAGAGACCACCTAATAGAAATGTGGCCATGTGCTTAACGAGAATACTTATAGCAAAGCTCTTTGCAAAACTCCCAAATTGGAAACAGCCCAAATGTTCATCAGCAATAGAATGAATGCATGTATTCTGGTGTATTCATACAATGGGATACTAACCCACAAGATGCCTGTACAAACTACAGCTATACACAGCAACATGGATACATTCCATCAACATAAGTACAAAACTAATCTCTGTTCTTACAAGTCAGTGTAGTGACCAAGTGGAAGCACTAAAGGGTTTTTCTGGTGCTGGCAATGTTCTCTTTCTTGATATGTGGGTTTTGGTTACGAAGAGCAGCAGAATATTCCACTTGGACATGAGGAATGTTTTGAGCTGAAGTCAACCGAGAAGTAGAATGAAGAATAGCTCTCTGCTCTCCCCCTATTGGCCTCAAATCAGGACATAAATTTACAAAGATGTCCCTCTTCCCCTCTCTGCCAGAAAGGGCAATAGTTGATCATCAGAGATGACCTTGGGCTCTTATCAGCCTTCGGAAGGCACCAGAGGAATCTACATAACTCTCCTTCCTAATTAGCCCTCACCTACCATTAGCTTCCTATGGATTTGCCTTCCCACAATTTGCCACCCCTAGAGACTCAATGTCCTTTTCCTTTGTTTTATTGCTCTGTTCAAATATATTCTTTATTAAAGATGTTATATAAGCTGGAATTTAAGCTACATTTTTGAGAGTTACACTTTCCCTAATTTTCTTCATTATCTATATGAAATATATGTTAATAAAATTCTATTTTTTAATCTTATTAATCTGTTCTTTGTGCTTTTTCTGTTTGAAATTACTTCTCAATTTTTTTATTTTATAATTTTATTAAATCATAATTGTGTACATTGGTGCAATCATGGGACACAATGTGCTGACTTCATATACAATCAGAAATATTTTGATCGTACTGTTAAACATAGCCTTCATGGCATTTTCTTAATCACTATATGAAGACGTTGATATTCTACATTTAATAAGTTTCACCAGTACCCTGCTAAGATGCACCGTAGGTGTGATCCCACAAATTGCCCTCCCTCCACCCATCCTCCCCCCTCCCTTCCCCTCCCTTTCCCTTTTCCCTGTATTCTTGTGCTATAATTGGGTTTTAGCCTTCATATGAAAGCTATAAATTAGCTTCATATTAGGGCTGAGTACATTGGATACTTCTCAATTTTTAATTGAGAAGGAAAAATTGTATATATTTGTGGTATACAACAATATGGTTTTGA
>CAUYRH010129937.1:0-19465 GCA_963574655.1 Perodicticus potto | reverse complement strand
AGGCCCGTATATACAGGTACACGCGCGCTCACACACAGAGGCCCGTATATACAGGCACACGCGCACTCACACACACAGGCCCGTACATACAGGCACACACACGCGCGCACTCACACACGCACACAGGCACGTATATACAGGCACACACACGCGCGCACTCACACACACAGAGGCCCGTATATACAGGTACACGCGCGCTCACACACAGAGGCCCGTATATACAGGCACACGCGCACTCACACACACAGGCCCGTACATACAGGCACACGCACGCTCACACACAGAGGCCCGTACATACAGGCACACGCGCACTCACACGCTCACACACGCACGTATATACAGGCACACACACACTCACACACAGAGGCCCGTATATACAGGCACACGCACACTCACACACAGAGGCCCGTATATACAGGCACACACACACACACGCACTCACACACAGAGGCCCGTATATACAGGCACACACACGCGCACTCACACACGCACACAGGCCCGTATATACAGGCACACACACGCGCGCACTCACACACGCACAGGCACACGCGCACTCACACACGCACACAGGCACGTATATACAGGCACACGCGCACGTATATACAGGCACACGCACACGCAGGGCGCGCGCGTACAGCCCAGGCTCCCAGGGCTCACGTACACACAGGCACAGTCGCAGGCCGCGCCACTCGCCAACTCCCAGTAGCTTTGTTCCCAGAGCCCAGGCGTCCCCCCGCGACCTCGCCCCGCGGGACGGAGTCGAGCCACGGCTGTAAAACGAGCTCCTTCCATCTGGGTCTCAGCGAACACTCCAGCGGCCGGCGCGCGGGGCGCAGTGCGGAGACGGCGCGGCCCGCGGGCTCCTGTGAGGCCGCCCCGTCCGCCGCCCCCGACACGTGGCCGCGCTCCCGCCCGCCGCCCGCCGCCCGCCGCGCGCCTCACCTGGAGCCCGAACGGACACCCTCGCTCTCCGGGGCCTGGAACATGTCGCCCGCTACCCGGCGCCTCCCTCGGCCCGCCGCGCCGCAGTTCCCGCCCAGGCCCGCGCAGGTACCCCAGGCGGTTCTCCCACGCCCATTGGACACAGCGACGCCAATCACGCTTCCGCAGCCACTCGCGGCGCGGACTCCGCCTTCTGTTGCCGCCCCCAAGCAATAGGCAGCTTGGAAGCTGATTGGTGGAAGCAGACGCCACTCACAGCCGGATGGCTCACATTAGGCAGCAGCAGGCCGAGGGCGGGCCCTGGGCGGAAGTAGGGACACTTGCGGGCGCCTCCTGAGACCGCTCGCTCCGCCCGGCCCGGACTGGGCCGCCAGGCTGGAGCCCTGGGGGGCACAAAGCCCGTTAAGAATAGGCACAAACGACTATCGAACGACCATCGTTAGATCAAGTATTAGTATATATTTATGCACAATAAAAACATTTACAAGTTGAACTGGAAATTTAAACAGAAGTTTAACAGCTCTTGTTTATTATATTAAATAACCAAAACACCTTTTATTCCCAAATTGGTAAAGAATAAATAATATAATTTACAATATGGTACAAAAAATAATCAGGAAAGACAGGCATTCTGCTTTATACATACACTGCATATTTATAATCTATAAAACAAATTCACATCTCAAACAAGCCGAAAACCTTAGATGATATGGCTTAACAATTATTAAAGGAAACAGCAGTAATTTCTGCTGTCCAGACCATACCTAGAGCCAGTTATCCTTTTAGAAAACAAAGGGCATCGGTTGCTGTAGTGCTTCCAAGACATGACTTAAAGTATTGTGACATTAGGAGAGCTTTGACAGCTGGTTTGTTTTGAGTTTTTTTTTTTTTTTTTTAAATTCATCTTTCCTTTTTTTCCTTAAGACAAAGTGCCATATTTCCTCACCAATGCACCTGGCTAAGTCTCAATGCTTACAGGGAAAACAAAACTGTCTTCTTCCCTTGCTCCCAGTGTTTTGCATCTCACAACTTTATTTGCAGAACAAGTTTGGATTCAATGGTATAATCTAATTAAAGACACTATTAAGCTGAAGAGGACATCCACCAGAAATGAGGCACCATACAGAATGATAAAGAATGGAATTCTGATGCTAAGAAACTGGAGATGTGTGGGAAAACAAGCAGATCAAATGAGGAAATGACCCCACAGGTTCCCACTCCCTGAGCAAGTTCTCTAGACCTATGATACAGAAAGATGAAAAATGTCATGAAAGTATGAACTTCAACTTGCCTACCCATCCTCTAAAGGATGGAATCCTTTACTGTACATTCACAATCAACAAAGCCAAAACACTAACTTCCCTGACACCAGATATACTCGGTCTCAATCTTTAGAAAAGATGAATCAGCAGAAAAACCCCAGACAAGATTAGAGGGATTAGGGAAAGACTTTTTCTAAGAAACTGATCTCATCTGAATCCACAACATGTTCAAATGCACAAAGGAGGCCACACGTTCCTAACGAGACTCAAAACTTCCCTTGGAAAATCAGAGGAAGATGCAGGAAGTAGACAGCCTTTCTGTTGGAGTTTTTGAAGATTTCCATCTTTAACATTGCCTTTGTTTGTACCAAAATATTCATTTAGGCTGGGAGAAAATGCATCCATTGTTTTTCACTTGTAAATTTCACCTTCATGTGACAAGCCAATGCATACACCCATCTGGCAGCTAGAAAAGCAGCAGAATTCTCTGGAATCCTGTCGATTTTAATCCAGGAGAGATGAGTCAGTCCTCTCTCTTCCCTAAACTACCTTACCCACTAGATGACAATAGCTATAGTCAGCTGCTCCCAGAGGAAGTTTAAGCCAGAGCACAAAATGGGGGCTACTGTTAAAAAAGGAGCCTACAAAAGCAGATCCCAACCTCCAAAGTTTTCTCCTTTAGATGTCACTGGGCAAAAGGAGCCAAATGACACACTACACTGCCTCAGGGCGTCCTCTGACAGGCCACCCCTACACCCCTGGTACAGAATGCACTGCCAATGGATACTGTTTTCAGCATCAATGCAGTATTGTTACTTGGCATCTCTGGCCCTACACTGTGAGAATGTGGGAAAACTAGTAGTGGCCTAAAATCAGCCTGGCATCCCATCCTACTGTAGACCTGGCAAAGTCAGATGCCCAGCAAGGCAGAGCTACTAATCTTCAGCTCAATTAGATGCTAATTTCAGAAGGCTGATGTATTAAGCATTAAATACAAGCTAGCTTAAAGATACTCTGGTTCAAACACTGCTGCCTATAACTCTTAATAAAGTGCCACCATGTTACTTTCTTCATCCCTCCAGAGTTTTGGGTCTTTTTCCTAAGATTTTGTGTCAAGGACTGAAGGAGGGAAACCACCTTAGAGGTAAGAGGTCCAAGAAAAACTTGTGAGAAGAAAAAAGGAAGCTCTTGCCTGGAAGCCTGCTGTCCTACGGTGTATCACCCGCTCTGGGGTCTACAGCAGCAGCAGTAGCAGCTGCAGCTGCTGTAGGACTGCAGAATCAAGGGCATCCACCTGCTTGTCCATGCCAAAGGGCTTTCTTCTGCCTTTTCAGTGGGCTTCCTTCTTTGTAGACAGGGAGAGAAGCTGTGGAGAGGGCTAGGGCAGACTTGAGAAGTGCTGCTTGCCTCAGAAATGTGGAGAGGAAAAGTAGGGAGCAGAGAAAGTGTAGGTTCAGGTGTGTTAGAAAGGCCAAATCAGTCCCAGCTGCTGGGCGGGGGTTAAGCGGAGGTGAGATGGTGGTGCAGGCATCACCTGCCCAACACCACAGAGGTGGCTCCTGGCCACACAGGATATGGCTGGACGGTGACTTGTGTGCTTAGAACTCCTGAGGCTGAGAAGGCAAAGGAGCCCTTGTTAGTTCCATTCTGGCAAAAGAGTGGACATTGAGCCATCTGCAGTTATAACACTGATTACCCCGAGGGGCTCAAGGACGGAGACCACCAAAAGGGGGTTTGGTGAGCTCTGACTACATCCGGATGTCTAAATCCTCGCCTAGGTGCCCTGAACAGGAAGAAGAGAAACAAGAGGCCCTGGGGCAAAGGCATGCGTGAGGGATTAAGTATGTACATCAGGCCTACACCAATGCCAATGGAAGGAAGAAAAGGCTCTGAAGGAGAGAAAACTTTCCCTGAAAAGGCAGATTTGTCCCAGATGTCAAACAATAACACACAAGTTCAAGAACTCATCAGGAAAGTCTTATCTGTAGTCACCTTAGTGCTTAGGGGCCATCCCAACAGATTCCTGGGAGAAACCTGCAAATGGACATAGGTAGGAAACCAACTAAACAGGGACTCGTCTTCCTCTTCCTTATCTCTTAATTTTTAAAAACGTAAGAAAAACATTTTCAACCAGCTTAGCAGGACCATACATAAAGGCCACACGACCTGAACAAGGTGTGGTCCTTGTCCCCCTTCCTGTGAAGTCAGGATAGCCTTTAGATGGAGAGCACTGGAGGGTGAGTGTTTCTGGACTGATGGCACTGGCTGCAGCCCCATGACCTTTGAGTGTTTGCTGTCTTAGGGGACAGACACCACCAGGCAGGAACCCAGGCCACACCTGACAGTCCTACCCCATTTTCCCTTCAGAAGGAGCAACCCGAGTGTGACACAGGTTTGGCAGAAAGAATGCAGCAGTGGCCTGGGGCCTCCCTGCCGAGAAAGGGGAGACAACACCTCCCCAGCATGCAGCAACTACACCAAGGCACACACACTTCCTTCTCTCAGAAAGAAAACCCACCGGAATGTCCAACACAACGATTGAGGCAGAGCACAGACTAAAATGGCACGGCTACACACATCCTAACACAGGGCCCAGTGACTGACAAGGAGCTGCTCCGGCACCACAGCAATTTCTGATGTCAGCCCTCCCCGAGAACTCTTCCTGGTCTCTCAGGACATCACTGCCCTCTGCTTGTGGGGACACAACTCATGACCAGGAGTTCCATATGGGGCACATTCTGGGGTGCAGAGGTGCCTCTCTTCAGACCATCTTCTGGAGTTCTGAGCTCAGTTTGTTCTCTCTAGCTTGAAGAGGGTTTCATCTACCACAAACCTCCAGCCCCACAAGTTCTCCTTTGCAGCCTCCAGGATACACCTGGTCTGAGGTGTGTGGTCACTGGGAAAGGTCACCGACAGGGGGGCCACCTCCACCACCATCAAACAGAACCTCTCGGCGGCTGGGCTCAGCGATGGACAGCTCTTGGGCCAGATCATTGAACCGAGATATGTAATCGATGCTGTTTTCATTCATCATGCACACCAGCTGGGAATCCACCACCTGCAGGATAGAAGAGATGGGGCCAAGTCAGCTGGTGGCTGGCTGGCCCTTCAGCGGAAGGTGGCTCCCTACAGAGAAGAAAAGAGTCTCCCATCAACTCCTGTTGCTGGAATCAAGCCACAGACAGTGGCCCAGCACACTCTGGAGAATTTCAGAATTACCTGTCATTTTGTGCAAGTACTCATAGTGAGCCTCCTGTCAGCCTGGCACAACTGACGGTCAGGAGAGTAGGGGGACAGTCACACACAGGGTCAGTGCAGTATGCAGTGGGATAAAAAGACTGAGGAAACAGAAACAGTGAGGGGAGAGAGTCGCGGGAGGAGGGGGAGCTCCAAGGACTGGAGCCTGAGCAAGAGGTGGGGTACATCTGGAGGACAAGCTGGGGCATGTGTTCCTTTCAAAAGAAACAAGTGCAAAGGCCCCAAGGTGGAAATAGGCTTCCATGGTTCAAAAAGCACAAGACAGATGGCGGCCATGACATAGTGAATGAGGCAGAGTAGAGAGGAGAGATGCATGGACAGCAAGACCTCAGCACAGGGTTTTGATCCTGTGCACACATACATGGAACCTGCTGTCTCCACTGTTTATCCTCTGCCTCCCGTGCTTGAGTGGAAGGGTCCTGAGACAGGGGCCTTTGTTTGCACATAGTAGGCTCTGAATAAATATTAGATAATGAACTGTATGGCATTATGAACGAACGAGAAGGCTTTGGGAAACTCTGAGTAGAGCTTTGGTATCAACCGAATTTTAAACTTTTTATTATGGGAAATGCCAAACTAATTTTTAGAAAGCAGAGCCAATGCGACTCCCCTACCCCAGCTTCCATCCTCCCCAACCCAGGGCCAGCCCAGCTCTACTTTTCCCCACCTCTCACACGCCCACACTGCCTTTAATCAAATCCCACCAACAGTCTGTCTCCTCCACGGATGTTTCAGACTATACCTGTAGATGAAGAAGCCTACCTTACAAACGCATCCCTGTTTTAAGTGTAGAGTTCTCAGTAATATCCTTTTGCTAAACATTTACCTGCCATTTCTGCAGGAAAAGATGTGTTTAAGTTACTCACTAAGGACAAAGTATTTCAAAATCATCTTTGGTCGTGGTGCAATGTGTCACCCAGGGATCTTGGGTGCAGATTATGATTTGGGGGCCTGGAGCAGATCTGAGAATCTGCATTTCTAACTCCGAGGTGTTTCTGCAGCTGGTCTGTGGACCATTGTTTTAAGAGCAAGGTCCTGGCATACTGTCTCACGATATTTGTGTAGTATCTATCTCCACAAAAACTCAGTATTTATAAACATCCACAGAAACACCGGAAGGGAAAGAGACCTGTTTCTTGCAAACCATCAGTGTTCCAAGATGTGCTGTGAAGGAAGGTTCTATGGCCAGGCAGGTTGAAGAAATGCTATACACTGTGGGATGGAGATTCATTGTGTTACTGGTTTACATGAGATGAAATTTCTAATCATAGCATGGCTTGGCTCAGAATTCTCCAAAGACTTCCCGTAAGTCCGTCATTTCAAGATTCATGATTCACGTTTTTTGAACTTTTTTTTTTTTCTTTGAGAGAGAGTCTCAAGCTGTTACCCTGGGTAGAGTGCTGTGGCATCATAGCTCATAGCAACTTCCAACTCCGGCTCAAGTGATTCTCTTGCCTCAATTTTTCTATTTTTAGTACAGATGGGGTCTCATTTTTGCTCAGGCTGGTCTCAAGCTTGTGAACTCAAGCAATCCATCCACCTCGGCCTCTCAGAGTACTAGGATTACAGGCGTGAGCCACGACACTTGGCCTTTTTAAAGTTTTTTTGATTCAGGGTTTCTCTCAAGCATCGGCCTATAGATTTCTCAAGGAATATCTGGTACTGTCTCCCCACCCAGGAACCAGGTTTGCTCTCGGGCTGGCACACCAGAATAAGCCCCTCCCAGTGGCATTCCAGATGGAAGACTCTCCCTCTGCGGCAACTCTCCTCTTCATCTCTGTCCAAGCACTGTTGCCTTATACCTGGCAGCACAGTTAAATTATCTCTCTGATCTGCACTCCTTCAGCAAGCCTCTCACCCTGCAAGCCTGACTTGCCCACAGATGCCGCACGTGACAGACACCTGGGTGGCTATGAGCAGACAGCCTGGCCAAACGAAAGGGAAGGGGGACAGTGCATTTGGTCAAGGAGAGAGTCACACATGGAGTTCTGCCAAAATGTGACTCCTACTATTGTCAGCCTGAGTGCAGGAAAAGCAAAAGGATGGCAAAGGACCACTGCCTAACCTGCAGAACCAACCACGCGACACCGGGCTGGCCAGGATACGCTGAAGGGAGATGCTGTTCGAGGAGTCCCTCCTGTCAGGACAGGGGTGGTGCTGACGGAACCTCTCACTATCGTCATGTACTCCACAATCAGCCCAAGACCACACGGCTGGTGAAGGGCACCCAAAGATCTAAAGTAAGCTCCAGCCACCTTCGGAGGCCCTGCTCTCCACCTGACACCAGTGCTTCCCAGTCTGGATGTCTTCAGGGCTCAGCTGGTATACAGTCTGTCACTGTGCCATGCAGGGATGAACCTCAGCCTAGCCTTGCCAGCACTCTCCGTTCTCAGGGGTGTCTGCATTCCTGGAAGCAGTTCCTAGTAACACATGAGTCTGCAGGAGAGATCTGGCAACCTCTGGAGTGGGGCTAGGAGATCACGTTCAGGTGTAAGGCCGGTGTACTTACCTCTGCAACATCGGCCAGGGACCTGGACACAAATGAGTCCCGTGAGTTTCCATCCAATAAGCTGGGTCCAAGCAAAGAGGTACCACTGTTGGTTCCAATGGGAGTTGGCAACATCTTCCGGCTCTTCTCTGGGGAAATGAAGCTTGCTGCAGAGAGGAACAGAGGAAAATACCCTGAAATCCAACTTGGCCTAAGACAGTTCAGTGGGAGGGTCCTGAGGGTGGGGGTGGCAGACAGGCTTGGCCCCAGCCCAGGCACCTACTGAAGGCTTACAAGAGGTGCTTTAGAAGGAAAGGATGCTGAGAAACTGTCTTTCCCGCACAAAAGAATCCTTGGGGCACGGGTACAAGTCTCATTTTCCAGGAGTCCCTGGTGTCAGGCCCTAGAACCACTCCTACACCCTATATTTTGTTCTCTGGGAACAGTTCCCCACTACTGGGCATTCAGGTTGTTTCTGACTTTTTTTTGATGTATGTTTGACTTTGCACATGTCTGTACTGTTATATGTGACAATGGGAGATGCATGAGCATACTGGCTCTCTCAGCACCAACCAGATCTGGGACTCTGAATTGCTCCAGGCCGTTAAGCATGGGCCCCCCATATGAGCGGATTGAGCTGTGTGTAATCCACCCTGTGACTGCCTGCCTCGATAGTGATCCACATGCCCTGGCTCGTGCCAGGGGCCGTGAGCCCCTTCCCACACACTCACCAAACAAGCTGCTGAGTGAGGAGTCTGTGGAGTCGCTAGGATACCACTGAGGGTCATGGGTGGGAGAGGCAATCCAGTCCGGCTGGGGGCTGCTGGCTGGGGAAGGAAGACTCTTAGAACTGTCACCACCATTCAGCTTTGCTGGAGAAAGAGGAACTCCTTCACCTGCCCACCAAAATCCTGGGTCAGAGATGCTGCACAAGGTAAAAGTCTGATCCCTGCTTCCCCAACCCATCACTGAGAAGGGAGTATGGTCATGCAGCCAAGCACTGCTGAGCTGGGAGACCCAGCACCCTGATGGCCTCCACACCAGGACCAACAACCTGCTCTCAGGGAAGGATCACAGAGCCTTCAAGATGGCTTTGTGTGGGAAGAAAGGACACAGGGCAATAATAATGGCGGCAATAACCATGGATGAAACTAGGTCTTTACCACCATCTTCAAGCGAATCATCTCACTGGTGCTGACAGTGGGCCTGTGATGGCCACACTGTTCCCAATTCATTGCTTAGGAAAGTGAGGCTCAGAAGCTGGTGATCTGCCTAAGGCCACCTGCTAACAGCGTGTGGACTCATGTCTGCCTGAACCTACAGCCTGAGTCGCACCAGTAATCAGTAGCCACATCACTCCCCCAAGAGTATCACTTAGGCCAGGCCCAACCTTTGCAGACGGCAGTCAGGCCACTTCCTAAATGCAGCGATACCCACAGGTTATCCCCCCCATATTCCAAATCAGCTAGGAAAATGCCTCCAGGGCTACCCTGCTCTCACCTCGTGGTCAGGAGAATCCTACCAGACCCCTCCATAGCCTCAGGTCCACATGCAACTTGTCTATTTGCACTGCCTCTGCCAGGGCCAGGCATACCTTATAGGTGGCAGTATCCAATTTTCAAGAAATGAAAGCTGAACTGGAACATTCCCAGCAAGTATGGTGAATGCTCAGGCAGGAGGTCAAGACCCCTGATTCCAGGAAAGGGAGTGAGGCTGCCTGCTTACCATACTGGCCGGAGCTGATGGCGATCTCGATGATGGAGTCACTGATGTGTGTGGCAGGCTCTCCCTGCGAAAGTGCGTCCTCAGGAGGGCCTGGCAGGGAGATGTCCAATAGAGCAGAGACATCGGGTGGAGAGAGCCGGGAGCAGGGGGCCTCTGATGAGGATAGTGTGGACATCCCATTCTGGAGTGGAGCCTTGGGCAGCTCAGATAAGGAGAGAACAGATGAGCCCTGCTAGGAAACAGGTATTGTTCAGACACAACCAATCAGAACCTGTAACGAAAAATCAACCTTAGCCTCACAGCTGGGTGGGTGAGTCATGGGCAAAGCAACAGAGGCGATGAGTGCCACTGTCTCCTACACACCTGGGGAATTAACTTCTGAAAACACTTGAGAGGACTGAGTCAAGGGCCAAGCCTCAGTGGCCTAGACTGCTTCTACTGGTGTCAGGAGTGTGATAGCGCACAGGCAAAAGTGGGTACCGGGGAGCTACCAGCCTGCGGCTTCCTCCTCCCTGGCCAGAAAACAGTCCTTTATCCAGCCTTGTGGGGGAAGAAGGGCACCTGGGGTGGGAGACAGCCTTCAGAGAGTAGCCACAGGGGTAGGGGGCAACAAAGCCACTGTATCAGGGCGATCCAGGGAAGAGATACTGGCAGAAGCAGGGTTAGGGATCAGGCAGGGCACTGAAGGGTCTTAGGTCAGCTATTTTGCTTAGCAGCCCAAGAGCACACCTACCTGGAAATTGTCTGTCACCGATTCTTGTTCAGGTCTCGAGGGGATGCTGACAAATGGGTCTCCTGTGCCCTGTGAGAACCGCAGGCCCACCTGTAAGCACCACACAGTGTGCCAGACACTGCCCAAGCCACCACCTGGGACATAGCTCCAGGGTCAAGAGCTGTCTCATCACCCTGGCCTCCTATTGGCACAGTGACAATTAAGAGGAAGGGTTCTAAGCTGAAAATGCTGCAAGCCACTTTCCAAGTGTAAGCCCTGAACTCAGATTTTTTCTTGACTCTGGGGTTGAACTCAAGTCCATATGGAGCAGCTAGACCTTATGGAGAAGTGGTTAAGGAGTAATGGTCAAGGTCACTCAGATATTCTTTTATGCAGATAAGAGAAAAGCTCAGTAATACTGAGCAGAGCCCCATGGGCTTGCTATTGGCTGGCGTGGTTAGTTATTCCCAGACCAAGCCACACTCAGCATATATCCCAGCTCTTGACTCTCCATTGCCACATGGCAAGACCATTCGCCCATATGCCCTCAGGGGGTTGAACCCTCTACTGCTCTCTGCCATGGAGTACCGCTCATGCTGCGGCCCCCTAGTTCAGATGCTTTCTCCAGCCCACAAGGTCCAAGCTTTCACACGGCAGCACTGGAGTCCCACGTGATCTCAGCACCATGTCCTGGGCTCCCACCCCAGAAACTGCAGTTAATGCCGAGTTTCAAGTCCTTCGAAGCTACTCACTCCCATGGCGGACACAGGGTCTCCATTCTGGTGGGCCACAGTGGAGTCCTGACCAGAGACAGCAGCTGCTACCTCATCTGAAGACAGTGTAGAGAGGCCAGACAAGCCCTCAGTGTCCAGGACAGGGAGAGGGCTCCCGGGTATGATGCCTGCACTTTTAGCAGCTAAGTCGATAGCACCTGGCGACAGAAATGAAAACTTCAAGTCTCTGCCCTGCTGATATTCCACAGTGTATCCCAAGAGGGCTCAGGAACAGCTTCTCCCTTACACCTCATTTCAATGAAAGAGCTAAGGACTCTGATGGTTTTTCTGAAGGGTAATGAGATATGACTTAAAGGGGAAAAAAAAAATTTAAAAACCTTGTGACAAAAACAACCCTCAGAAATTTCATACGTGGCCATCACTGTACAGGTCATACACTTACTGGCCAGGTGACTTGAGGCCTGGGACGGAAGGACCTTGGGCACAATCGGCCGAGAAAGAGCTGCTTTGGTCAGAGAAGACTGGATGGGCCGGAATGAACCTCTCCCTGCAAGGGCAAGGATAAAAGCAAACATGTCAACCCTGCCCAATCGTTGCTTTCCCTTGTAGAGGCTTCCTTCACAGCCACTGTCAGGATCGGGGAACTGAGCAAAGATGGAAGCCACTAAACATTTCAAACACACACTAACTTGGGCAGTCAAGGATCACACAGGCCCCCACCAGAGACAGGAGCTCCAGCATCCGCGAGGGTGGCACCATCGTGCCTCCCAGGAGCTGCTGAAAGGCTGCGATCACAACTGCCATCTTAGACTGAGATTCTGCTGTTGCATTTTGGTTTTTATATTGCAAGGATTCCTGCAGTTAACAAAGGGGCATGAGAAAAAGCAATGGATAACCCTACAGGTCTTGTAGGAAGTCATTATGACCATGACTCGTAAAAAAAAGGTACATCACAGAGAGTATGTTTCACTGAAGGACTCTCCTTGTATAAGCTTTACTTCAAAGAGCCAGGACCCCCTGAACTCACAGACCATGGATGCCGCTCATGTTGAAAGTGTCCATCTAAACCTGCTCTGGCAGAGGCCCCTCCAGGCCACCTGTCACTCAGTCGTCTTTTTTTTTTTTTGACAGAGTCTCACTATGTCACCCTTGATAGAGTGCCGTGGCATTGCAGCTCCGAGCAACGTCAAACTCTTGGGATGAAGCAATTTTCTTGTCTCAGCCTCCCAAGTAGCTAGAACTACAGGCACCTGCCACAATGCAAGGCTATTTTTTTGTTGTAGTGTCCTTGTTGTTTAGCAGGCCGGGGCTGGGTTCAAACCCGCCAGGCCTGGTGTGTGTGGCCAGCACCCTAACCACTGAGCTACAGGCACCGAGCCCTGCCACTCAGTCTTATGCCTTGCCTACCACTATAGCCAGACCCAGCAGGGGGCACACCAGGTATGTGTTGGTAGAATGAACACAGGAATGCTTAAAATGTTACTCAAAGAACCATGAAAATAAACACCTACTGTTCCCAAGCACGAGGCCACACTCAGGTAAAGAGGAAGAAATGGTGATAGCCATTAGGTCCTTACCAGTTATGGAAGAATTAGACATGATGGAGAAGGAACAAACGTTGTGGGACTGGTTTTCAGAAGGTCTAGGAAGCAGCGTTCTCTGTAGAGAAAAAATTACAATCAAAGATACGAAAAGACTCCCACGTCCAAAAGATCACTCTAGAAATTGAGTTACAAAGGGATGTTCCAGATATGAGGGAGCTGAGTCTAACCAGAGGGGGTAATGAGACGACAGCCAGAGAAAGCTAGGTCTTGTGGACACCAAGCCTCAGAGCACTGGATCCTCTATAAAACAAACCCAGAGAATCTAACCTTTCCCAGGGAAAACGGGAAGACTATCAGAATGATCTCCTTTTAATGTAGAATGTTTTGCATTTGGCTGGAATGCAACTAGTTACATAAATTTATTTATAACCACTGGATGTGGACTTTTACGAGAGACACTCCCTTACACTGGGCTTCCTCATTCATGGGGTGAAGAAGATGAAGTTCCTGGCTTATAGCCCCGAGGCCCTAAAGGGCACAAGTTGCTTCTTCACAAGGCTCAGTATGTTCATAATTATACTTCAAAGTGCTCAGGTCACCTTTTGAATGGTGATAACTTCCACCTAAGCAATTATATTAATCATTGAAGTTGCCAGTAATCAGAACATTAGCAAAAGGCATCTGTCAACCCAAGTGCCATGAGTCACTTCAGCTCTGGGCACACAGCTGCCCTTCTATGCTATCTTATTGAGGACTCAGGCTGACCACTCCCTGACCCTCAGAGATGGCTCGTGGTATCAGTGCCAGCAGAAGTTACAAAGGACCTAATAGCAGCAGGTGCGGCCTACACACAACATGAAGAGCAGTCACATCTGTGCTGTTTCTCACCAACAGCTTACAGGGGCATACCCTGTTCTCTCTATAGAGGGCCAAGTAGGGCATATTTTGGGCTTTGAGGCCATACTTGACCCTGCCCTTGGGAAACAGCCACAGATAGTACAGAAATTAATAAACGTGGCTGTGTGCCAGTGAAACTTTATGTACAAAAACATTAAGTGGAAAAGACCACCATCATATTGGATGACCCCCATTTATAGAAAATGCCCAGAATAGGCAAATCCATAGAGATAGAAAGCAGAGTGAGTTAATAATGTTTCCTTCTGGGGTGCTTAATACTGGGGTATCAGATAGTGGAGATGGTTGTACACCCTTGTAAATAGACTAAAAGTCACTTAATCACATACTTTTAAAGAGTGATTTTATGGTGTGTGAATCTATAAAGCTAACTGTTTAAAATTAAAAAAGAAAAAAAAAACAAGCTGGACTAGGACCCTGGACTGAACCCGTAAAAGTCCACATCCAGTGGTTACTAGGACCCCTGTAACTGATAGTTACAGAGCTTAGTTATTTCTTCTATTTCAAATACAAGAAATTAAATGTACTCAGATTAAAATGCAGTTAACACTAAATTAGTCTGAATAAAGAATACCTAAGATTTAGAATGCATCTTTCTTCCTATGACCTTTCATGAAATCTTTCATTTGTAAATAATCTCAAGAGAGAAAAAGATTTCTAAGAGTCTAACAAAAGCATTAATTCAAAAAAATACATGTTAATAAATTTCTAGGCATAGATTTGACTTCCAGCCTCACTTCCCTTATCTTATACTTCAAAATGACAATGTTCTCTTTCTCAAGTGCCTCCACCTCCCAGGACTTCTTCCCTGGTTTGCACCTGGCAGTTACGGGTCCTTCCATGTTCATTAGTATGAGCTCACGAGGTCTGGCTTCCAGCTAACCCGTATGCCTTGCCAACTGCTTCTAATGACTAAACAATTATGAATAGATATTCGGATACTCCTTAAATATATCCTAATCTGAGACATTCTTGGGACTCGAATCCCCAGAACTTTGTCTTTTTTTCCAAGTAGTTTTCAATGTTGTTCAAAGATTATCCTTACTTTTAGGTGCCATTAACTTCACTGCTGCTAATACTCTTATTTATCCTCTTTAAAAGAAGGAAGAAAGGCATAGGGATTTCCCCCATTTTAGACAATGAAAACCACTGTGTCTTGGTCAGCTCAGCCAGCAGGAGAGCCAGGGAGGCCCAGCTCCAAGGCTGGCACGTGCAGACTTAACAAGATGCCCTGACCTGGACCACCAATGGCTTCCGCAGGTGCCGGTTCCGCAATTTCCTGGGCTTTGGCAAGAAGAAGTCCGACTGCATCTATAAGAAAGAACACCCGAGCCCTGAAGGCACATTCTCCATATTCACAGGGTAGGGGTGGGGGAACCCCACCTACAAGGTAGAGTGGCCCCACACTTACGCTGATGGAGTTTAGGTGCTGACGGAAAGTCAGTTCTGCTTCTTTACTGGGAGAGAAAAGCTTCCCATGGCGGCTGTTGGGTGGCAAAGTTGTTGGGACAGCAAAAAGGCCACCATCTGAGTCACTGCTTCCTGTGCTAGAGGAACCAGCCACCAAGAGGGGTCTTGGAGGGTTTCGCAAATCTGGAAAAGAAGTTAGAATCAACACACCAACCCTCCTCACTCAGCATCTCCAGGGGTAATGATGTTCTACTGGGAAGAAAATAAGAAAGAAATTCCCTTGGCAACCTGCTCAACTGCCTTGGAAGGAATTTCCTTTATCTCAGCCCCATAAGAAGGCTGATTTTTTATTATTCTCACTGAAATTCTTACTTCCATTTTGAGCAGATCACACTCTGTTCAGGGCTTGGAGAAGGGCAGAGAGCACATTAAAGACTTTTCAGAGGCTAGGGCAGTGGCTCACACCTGTAACAACCCCGGTATTTGGGGAAGCCAAGGTGGGAGGATCACATGAGGCCAAGAGTTCGAGACCAACCTAGGCAACATAGTATAAGACCCCCATCTCTATTTTTTTAAATATATACATACACAAAATTTTTAAAAGGACTTTTCAGAGCTAGAAGAGCCTTCAAGATGACCCCTTCTACAGACCAGAAACCAGCAAACTTCTTGGTAAAGGGCCAGATAGTGGTCACCTTTGCAGACCACACCATCTCTGGGGCAACCCCACTCCACTTTGCACCACAGAAGCAGCTATGGACAACATGTAAAACAACGAGCATGGCTCTGTGCCAGTAAAACTACACTTATGTGCAGGGGCTGGATCTGGGCTGCTGACTAGTTTGTTGAAGCCTGATCTAATTTCCTAGTTTTTAGAAAACAGACCCACAGAAAGCATTTATTTGAGAACTAGTCTTGTGAAATTCAATCCACTAGCTGATTCCATCATCACAGCTGCTACAAATCACATTAGGATTCATGGTGGGAACCACCTCCCTCTCTATATTCTTTTTTTTTTGGAGACAGAGTCTCACTAGGTCATCCTTGCTAGAGTGCCGTGGTGTTACAGCTCTCAGCAACCTCCAACTCTTGGGCTGAAGCGATTCTCCTGCCTCAGCCTCCCATGTAGCTGGGACTACAGGCACCTGCCACACGCCCAGCTATTTTTTTTTTTGTTGCACTGGTTAGCTGGCCTAGGCCGGGTTTGAACCAACCACCCTTGGTGCATGTGGCTGGTGCCATGGTGCTGGGACTGTGCTACGGGCGCCGAGCCCCCCTTTCTATATTCTTTATCGGCAGATTGGTGAGATCAAACTGACACAGGCTCCATGGTCCAGGTCTTCTAAACATTCGTGTGGATTTCTAGAATTACTGGTTCTTTTGGGTATAAGCAATAAGAAATTTGAAACTAGCACATTGCACCCCTTGATTGCACTAATGTACGCAGCTATGATTTAATAAAAAAGAAAAAAAAAAGCAATAAGAAATTAAAGAGTACCTAGAACTAAGAAATTTAAACGTCAGAATGGAAGGCGGGAAAAGACTATACAACCAACCAGCTAGCCACCACTGTTGAGCTCGCTTTTGTTCACAGGAACTCAGAGTTGGCGCCTTTTTCACCAGATAGCCAGGAAGAAAACAGGAGGAAGGGGAAGGAGAAACAAGAAAAGCAACTTCAGAAGGACTCGAGCCTAGCACAGCAACAGCCCAAATTTCCTCAAAGGCCACCAGGAAGGACTCCCAGCAGACATGAGAATGGGAGTAACCTGCCTGTTCCATGCTGGAAGTCCTTCACAGTAAGGTTATTCACAACATTACTAATTAGAGAAAACATAAAGCAGTGACATTCTCTGAAAGGAAAATAATCTTGGGAAATATTTAATATAGCAGGACACTATGTGTCTGTTCAGCCAACCAGTGGCTGTGTGTTTCAGTATGCTCGGCCAGACCAGAGCTTTGCCTAATTCTGGGAGGCTGACTTGAGCAGACGGGGCTGCTGCACACGTGACGCAGTCATCAGAGCAGTCGTAACAACCACAATGGCCGCTATCTGCAGCAATGCTGCCCGGGGAGACATCTTTCATGTTCGAAGAGTGGAGGAAGCATCCAGGGCACAGGATAGAAGGGCGGGCCCAGCCCTTAGGCCCTGGTGGTCCCTGCCTATGCAGTCAGTCATTCCCACCTCATCAGACTGGTCTTAGGAAGAGCAGAGGAAGCAGCACAGCTCATACTAACCCCCAGTGGCATCTCCTCTGTGCCTGGGAAAGGGGACGGGCAGGCACAGCCACAAAAAGTGTTCATGTAAAATTCACCATCCTGGTTATGACAGTCTGTGTTAAAAGTAAATAAAACTGGTGTCTCAGGGAAACAGACCATGCTCATCTTGGGGTTTTATGTCCCCAGTAACAATTTATAAACCTTGAATTTGGATTATTTCCTACATACAACTGGCACAGGGCACATTGTGGACAGCAGGTCATTCCATCTTTCTTTCTAGGACTGCTGACATATCTCCTAGTTAAAATCTTCTTTATTCTAATAGTTCAGAAACAGAAAACAGATGCTACAGATTCAGGAACAACCTTCTCAGGGGCCTGTTACAGAGGTTTTGGGAGGCCTCATGACACCTGCCCTAAAGTGTAGTCTGGCAAAGGCTACCCTGTCCTCTGCTTCTTGCTTGCTCCTACACCTCACACCCCAAAGCCCCTTACCATAGGCCCTTGCACTCACCCTTCCACAGGAGGCTGTGATTTCTGTACCTTCACCCTATTTCCTGGACCATGGCACACCTGTGCCCTCCGCCTCAGCACAGCCCCCCAAAGCCCAGGACCGTGGATGGTGCCTTCAGGGTGGACCAGGCATGGGCAAGCAAAGCCTCCTATGCCTCACCTGAGGAGCACGGTGCAGAGCTGGGCGGGAAGGTCTTGTTGCTACGGAGGGTAGCCTGGTTCCGGGGGCAGCGGGGGCTGCGGGAGCTGATGGTCACCACCTTCCCTGGGGGTGTTGTCGACTGTTCCTCCTGGGAGGGCCTCACTGAGGCTGTGGACGTGACACTTGCTTCTGGAGCCTGGGAAAGAAATGGGCTAAATGACGTCCAAATTCAGCATATGAAAAATGGCTCTGAAATGGGTACCCAGAGTAGGAGGCCCGTGAGGTCTAGGACTCAGAAATCACACTTCCTCAACAGCAAAGGTCAGTTAAAAGGCATGGAGTGACATGCCCTGAAGTCACTCTGCAGCTTGCCAATTCTAAAGATCACCAGCCAAGTGAGTAATGAGAACAACTTATGAGTGCCTTCCCATGTCTTCACTGCCTACACGCTGATAGTGCCAAGGGCAGGAAGCAGGAAGGAGGCACCAGGTCTGTGCCCACTCTGAAGAGGATGCAGGGATGCGGGGAGGCACTGGATGGCAGGTGACAAAACTGCAACAAAAAGCCAGCCTGAGGGTGGCACCTGTGGCTCAAAGGAGTAAGGTGCCGGTCCCATATGCCGGAGGTGGTGGGTTCAAACCCAGCCCCAGCCAAAAAAAAAAAAGCCAGCCGGAGATGACTCTAGTAGTCTCTTCTGCTTGTTAAGTCAGAGTAAGGAAATACAGCTTTCCAGAATCAAACAATCACAATCAAAGGGTACTGTGTGGCAGCCTGAGGGTTTTTGCTGGCTCAGGCAGCAGCTGCAGGCCTGGGCAGAGTCATGGGGTCCCTGCCCTGGACCACAGATGTCCTTCTACCCTGGGAAGACTGGGCTGATGCCCTGGCCCTCAGCTGTCCTCCTCCTCATCCCTGGCACCCACCCCAAGGTCCCACCTTGCACAGCCTCACCTATGAATGATGCATCTGTGCTTTCAGCACAGCCTCGCAGACTCTGTTGGCTCAGCACCTCCAGCCCCTGGGCCCAATCCCCTTTGCTGTTCCACAAACCTCACAAGCCTAGCATCCCTTCTTCACATCTTCCACTCCTGCCTGACCAGTTGAGCCAGCCTCTAGCATCTCCTGATCTGTGGGGGCTTGGGCCTTCTGGGGCACTTGCCTGTCACAGCTGCACCCAGTGAGAAATGGCACTGGGCAGACTCGGCACCTGTAGCTCAGTGGTTCGGGTGCTGGCCACATACACAGACTGGCAGGTTTGAACCCAGCACAGGGCTGCTAAACAACAACTGCAACCCAAAAATAGCCAGGCGTTGTGCGCGGAGCCTTTATTCTCAGCTTCCTGGGAGGCTGAGGCAAGAGAATCGCTTAAGCCAGGAGTTTGAGGTTGCTGTGAGCTGTGACACCACGGCACTCTACCGAGGGTGACATAGTGAGACTCTGTCTTAAAAAAAAAAAAAAGGTAGCTGGAAAGTCCCAAAGTACTGGGAGATCAAACAATACAATTTTAAATAACAGGAGTCAAAGAAGAAGTTTCAAGACAATATCAAATATTTTGAACTAAATGAAAATGAAAATACAGTTTATCAAGATCTATGGAATATAGTGAA
>CAUYRH010129934.1:0-22813 GCA_963574655.1 Perodicticus potto | reverse complement strand
TTTTATTAAATCATAGCTGTGTACATTAATGCAATCATAAGATACAATGTGCTGGTTTTATATACAATTTGAATTATTTTCTTCAAACTGGTTAACATAGCCTTCATGGCATTTTCTTAGTTATTGTGTTAAGACATTTATATTCTACATTTAGTAAGTTTCACCTGTACCCTTCTAAGATGCACCATAGGTGTGGTCCCACCAATTACCCTCCCTCAACCCATCCTCCTCCTTTCCCACTCCTCCCTTTCCCCATATTTTTGTGCTATAATTGGCATATGAAAGCTATAAATTAGTTTCATAGTAGGGCTGAGTACATTTGATACTTTTTCTTCCATTCTTGAGATACTTTGCTAGGAATTGGAAAGATATTTAAAGAATACTTAGAGATCTATGAATAGACTTGCCATTCGATCCTACAATTCCTCTATTAGGTATATAACCAGAAGACCAAAAATCACATTATAACAAAGATATCTGTACCAGAATGTTTACTGCAGCCCAATTTATAATTGCTAAGTCATGGAAGAAGCCCAAGTGCCCATCGATTAATAAATTGTGGTATATGTACACCATGGAATATTATGCAGCCTTAAAGAAAGATGGAGACTTTACCTCTTTCATGTTTACATGGATGGAGCTGGAACATATTCTTCTTAGCAAAGTATCTCAAGAATGAAAGAAAAAGAATCCTCTTAAAAATTTTTAGGCTATGTGCAGTGGCTCACAGCTGTAATGCTAGCATGGTGGGAGGCCAAGGTGGGTGGATTGCTCAAGCTCAGAAGTTGGAGACCAGCCTGAGCAAGAGTAAGACCCAATGTCTCTACTAAAAAAAAATAGAAAAACTAGCCAAGTGTTGTGGGGGGCATCAGTAATAGATTAGATTCTGTTACCTGACGGTGTGAAGTTCTCCCATATTCTTGACTTCCTGTAGTTGTAAAAATGGTTGAGAGCAGGGTGTTAAAGATTGCAATTTTATCTAACTTTAAATTTATATATGTATAGAATATCTAATATATTAAATTTATTTATTTCTTTTTTTAGCTCTATTAGTTCTTGCTTCATGTATTTTGAGGCTCTATTTGGTATTTATACATTTAAGATTATGTCTTCCTAATGCAGTGATGCTTTTATCATTATATAATGTCTTTCATAATTTTCTTTGCTTAGAAATTTACCTATTCTGGTATTAACATGGACACTTTTTTTTTAATTAATTTTTGTATGGAACATCTTTTTCCATCTTAATTTTCAACCTACCTGTGTTATTGTATTTAAGTGAATCTCTTAAAAACATCATGATTTTGAATATTCTTTTAATACTCTGCCAATCTCTGTCCTTTCAAGTGGTGTATTCCACTACATTTATGGCAATTATTAATATAATAGGTCTGAACCTGTCATTTAGTTGTTTCCTCTGTTTCTCCTTTCTTACCTTCCTGTGGTTATGTAAACTTCTGATAATTCCCCCTTGATTTATTCTCAGTGTTTGAGTGTATCACTCACTTTATATGGTTTTCTTAGTGCCTGTTCCTAGAATAATATACATACATAACTTAGCACACTCTACTGGTATCAACATTATTACTACTAGAGAAGTACAGAAAATATACTTCCATTTAGTTCCCTTTACCCACCTCAATTGTCTTGAATATTTCCTCTACTGCGGAGAGTGGTCCCCCACAGCCTGGGAGACGTTCAGGGAACAACCTCCAGCTGCTTTCCTCTTGCTGAGTCAACATGTCTTTCCTCCTCTTAAAACAGCAGTTCTCAACCTATCCGTTGCGACCCCTTTGTAACAATGAAAATATATCCTGCATTTCAGATATTTACATAACAATTCATAACAGTAGCAAAATTATAGTTATGAAGTAGCAACAAAAATAATTTTATGGTTGGGGGTCACCACAACATGAGGAACTGTATTAAAGGGTCACACCATTAGGAAGGTTGAGAACCACTGTCTTAAAACATGTTTTTCCTAAGTCCCAGCTACTTGGAAGGCTGAGGCAAGAGAATCACAAGAGTTTGAGGTTGCTGTGAGCTGTGATGCCACAGCACTCTACCGAGGGTGACATAATAAAGCTCTGTCTCAAAAAAAATGTTTTTCTCCTTCTTAGATGTTTTGTCAGAAGTCACGTATCTCTTTCTTTACTTAGTTAATCTTCAGAAACTATGCAGAAAACTATGCGACCTTTCCCTATTTCTTATCTTTAACATATGTTAACAATGTTATATAGTAGAAACCATTAATAGAATGAATTGTTCTTGAAAAAGTTATTTACATTTTCTAATCATACTGTACAACCAAAAATATGTTTTTTGGCTATGCTACTTCCTCATAAACAACCCTGCTGAAATACTATAAAACTGACTTCGCATTTTGGCGCTACCTGCAGTTGTGACCGCTCCAGGCCGCCCTGTCCCATCCTTGACTCTGGTATCTTTTCTCTCATTCCCCACCATTCCCACTCTGGTTCATTCTCTTTCGCAATGGTTCATGATACTCTACAGACATTTAGCACAAATTGTAACAATTTTTGCTTCAACCAAATATAATTTAAGAAACTCATGAGGAAGCCAGGTGCTGTGGCTCACTCCTGTAATCCTAGCACCCTGGGAGGCCAAGGCAGGTGGACAGCTTGAGCTGAAGGGTTCGAGACTAGCCTAAGCAAAAAGTAAGACCCCATCTCTGCTAAAAATAGCAAAACTGAGGCAAAAGGATCATTTGAGCCCAAGAGTTGGGGGTTCCTGTGAGCTATGACACCATGGCACTCTACCCAGGATGATAGCTTGAGACTCTGTCTCAAGAAAAAGACACTCATGAGGAAAATTTACTGTATTTACCTGTTATATTTACCCATTCTAGTGTTCCCTTCTGAAATTGAAAGCTGCCTTTTGTTATCTCTTTCTTTAGATTCAAAGAACTTCTTTTACCTAATCTTTAAGAATGTGTTTGCTAGCAATAAATTCCCTCATTTTCCTTCATCCAAGATTTTCTTTCCCTTTCACTCCTGAAAGACATTCTTGTTGCATACAGAATATGTACTTAATAGTTTTCTTTTACTACTTGAAAAATGTTGTGCCACTTCCTTCTGGTCTCCATTGTTCCAAATGAAAGTTCCTCAGACATGAATTCGCTTTCCCCTATAAGTAGTGCATTATTTAATTATGGCGACTTTCAATAATTCCTTTATCTTCAGCTTTAGAAATTTAATCATGAGATGTCTTGGCATGGATTTCTTTTGGTTTGTCCTGTTTGTGATACACTCAGCTTCTTAGATCTATAGCTATTATGTCTCATATACTAAGACTATAAATAAAACTTATATACATAGTTTGGGAAGTTGTTAGATTGCCTCTTCAGATACTTTTTTGATCCCATTGTATCTGTTCCTTCTGAAAGTACAATGACACAAATGTTATCTCTTATCATCCCAGAGGTCCGTGAGACCGTTAGTTCAGCCTGTTTTCTCTGTTGTTCTGTTCTCTGTTATCCTGTTGTTCACAGGATAAAGTTGTAATTATTTGAGTTCAAGTCCACAGATTCTGTCCTCTTTCCTCTCCACTCTTACTGAGCCTATTCAGCAATTTTTTAACTTTATTTTTCAGTTCTATAATTCCTGTTGTTTTGTATTTTAAAGATTGTATTCCTTGGCTGAGAATTTCTAATTTTTTGTTTAAAAAATATGTAATAGCCTGCTAAAACATTTTTTATCATGGCAGCTTTCAAATCCTTGTCCGATAAGTCTGTGTTAGGACCGGCTGATCATCCTTTCTCATTCACAAGTGATTTTTCTGGTTCTTGGTATAAGTGATTATTTAAGTGTATCCTATATATTTTTGGTATTAAGAGGCCTTGAATCCTATGTAGTGTTTTTTAGAGGTAGGTTCCTCGCTTAAAGGTATAATACCAGGGACAAGTGGGTATGCATATTCAGCTACTTGCTAGACCCTCCTCCCTCCCCCATCATCACCCTGACAAAAGTGAGGTGCTGACTCATGCTACCTTGCTACAGACAGATGGGACAGAAGTTCAGCTCACTGATACCTTCCCAGCCAAGTGAGGCTCCAATTAGCCATTTCTGTTGCCACTTTGAAAAATCATCTGTCCCGGCTCGGCGCCTGTGGCTCAATGGGCTAAGGTGCCAGCCACGCACACCTGAGCTGGCGGGTTCGAATCCAGCCTGGGCCTGCCAATCAACAATGACGGCTGCAACCAAAAAATGGCCAGGCGTTGTGGCTGGCGCCTGTAGTCCCAGCTGCTTGGGAGTCAGAGGCAGGAGACTCACTTGAGCCCAGGAACTGGAGGTTGCTGTGAGCTGTGATGCCACAGCACTCTATCCAGGGTGACAGCTTGAGCCTCTGTCTCAAAAAAAAAATATCATCTCTCCCTTGGGCTAAGCTATCACCAGGGAGGAGGAACCTAAGTCACACCGTTTTATTACTGCATAACAGAAGTGGAAGTTCAGCACCCACAACAGACCCTTTTTATACCACAGGAGAGGAAGGGGGGAGTAAAGTGCCGACTAGCCCTGCCTCTCTCCATACTTCATTGCATCTCTTTGATGCCAGTGAATGTGAAGGCTCCCCTCCCTACTAGAAGACACAGGCATGAGAGTGGTCAAGTGTAGTGGTAATTACCTGCTACTTACACCAACTCATTGGGGTTGGTTGGGGATAGGAAAACTTGGCTCCAAGGTGGACCTTACAGACACTACCCTGGCAGAAAACTTGGAGCATGACCGGCTTTTCCTCCCTGGCCCATTCCCATTTCTTTATCTTACTTTGTTATTTCATAGTGTTTCCACTTTCCTAATTCCTACTAGTTTGGTCAGGGTGCTATTAATTCCACTTTTTCTCTTATTAATTTGAAAGTTCTATACCTATCCCAATACTTAGTATTTCCTTTCCCTTTCCCTGCAGTGGTAAGTCACACATTTCACTACTCTTCCACAAAGAACAATTCATTCTTAATGGAATAATCCATTCCATTCACTGTCTTCCCCGCTTCCTTTTGGCAAATATTTGAGCACCTACTATGTACCAGGCAAAAAAAAAGATAAAACAGGAGCAAATAAAGTTCCTTCTTTCATCAAATTTATATTCTAGCAGGGAATAGAAAAAAAAAAAAGGCTTAGTGCCTATAGTTCAGCGGCTAGGGCGCCAGCCACATAGATCAGAGCTGGCAGGTACCTATAGGTTCTTAATGGAACCTATCCAGCCTGCGCCTGCCAAACAACAATGACAACTACAACCAAAAAATAGCTGGGCGTTGTGGCAGGCACCTGTAGTCCCAGCTACTTGAGGAGCTGAGGCAAGAGAATTGCTTAAGCCCCAAGAGTTTGAGGTTGCTGTGAGCTGTGATGTCACAGCACTCTAGCCGGGGCAACAGCTTGAGACTCTGTCTCAAAAACAAAAAAGAAAGAAAGAAAAAGAAAAAATATTCTATATATGTACCACCATGTATCTACCCCAACAAATTGAGAAAGCAGTTTTTTAAAATAGGATACAATTAGGAAGCAGTGTAGAAAACAGCTCAGATTATTATAACCAGACAGATAATATTAGGAGGTAAACTTAGACAGCCAGAACTATACACATGGAATATTATAGGCCCACAGTAAGTATTTTAAATTGTTTCTCAAGTGGAATAGGATTTATTAATATATTCCTACATGAGCAGAGGGAAGATAAGACTGGATTTATGTCATTCTGGCTGATGGGTATGGTAGTTAAAAGGCCACCATCTATGAGGTTTGTTAATGGAAAGGGCAGCCTGGAATGGCAGCAATAAGGCTGGCTACATGTGGTCAGTTTCAAAGTATATGCTGAAGGCAGAGAAATAGAATTTGCTAATGGGACTGAATATGAGAAATGAGAAAAGGAGAAGATGAAGGATTACTCCAAAATTTGGGGCCTGAGTTGCTGGGTAAATTATAAAGCTATTTACTAAAATGGGTACACTGGGTAACATTTGGAAGAGGAAAAATAGTGTGGTTTTAGACAGATTTGAGAAGCCTATTTAAGATACCTAATAGGAAGTAAATGTAGACCATTAGACTGTAGACTTCTGGGGAAGGTTGAAGATACAGATAATCAGAGTAGAACATTGCCCAAAACAGAAAAGAAAAACAGAATCAGGACCGAGCTCTTAGGTTAGGAAGAAAAGAGATTCAATAAAGGAAACAAAACAAATTGCAATCAGTGAGATAAGAGAGTGAAGTGTCCTGGATTCTGAGTAAAGGAAGATTTTCAAGAAAGAGAGCAACTAGTGTCAGATGTTCATGAGAGGTTGTTTTTGGAGCCTCTAGAATATTTTTGTGTTCCTCTTCACACTTGCCCTCTTCCCCTCCTGAATGCCACCTTTCGTCTACCTACAAACTGCTGACTTTTGCCTCCTCTATCCTACACTCCTTTATCAGACACTCCATACAACTACTAATTATAATTTGAAAGGACTAGGAAGGAAGGACAGAAGAATAATTCAGTAGAGTTCACACCCAAAAGCTGCTGCTTCTCTTTCAGGCTTAAGCTACACCATCTACTAACAGTAAAAGAGATCAGAGTAGAGACAGAGGTGCTGCTTTATGGGACAAAAGAACCCATCAAGGAAAAGTAAAGGACTATAGAACAATTTTGACAAAATAGTTATAGCTGGAAATCATAAATTTGTGGAGAATATTGTAGATTAACTCACTCAAACCTACTCCAGCCTCCTAGAAACTACAGAATCTAGAAAACTAAAAACCACATTTCCTAGCTCTCTTTTCTATTACGGTTCCAGACTGGACTTAAATTCTGTCAGTCAGAGCAAGATAAACATGTATCATGCAACATGTGAACTTGAATGCTACAACTAAGTTAAGAAACTGAATTAAGTTGAGGGAGGGAAAGTGTGTGTGACATAGTCATCTTGCTCCTGTGGACAGCAGCTGAGGAAGCATGGTCCTGGGGCCAGGAGCTGAGCAGCAACATTTACAATAGCAAGAACAATGGCTGCCTAGGCAGTCCAGCTCTGCAGAGTGGATGTAGGAGTTGCTCCTGGCAGTTCATGTTAGAGTATGCTTTTAAGCACCCTCAAGAAATCATAGAAACATTTAATTCCCCATAATAAATCGCATTCTGCTTAAAGAAGAGAGAATTATATTCTATTCTCTACAACCAAACCCTCACCAGTACAATCTTCAAATCTGTAATTTATCCAATAATGCTGGGCAATGTGGGTACAAAAGCTAATAAGGTAAGGAGTTTGCACTGGGTTAGAGGTATGCATGACAAGACAAAGCAGTTCAGGGTTTTGATGCACAAGTTAGAAATGACCCTGAAATCCAGGCTGATTATGTAAGGAAGTAAAGCTACTAACACACAAGAAGTTAGAGATAATGAAAGACACAGACATATAGGAGACTAAAGGAAAGCAGAACAAAAAATGAGCATTCCATAATCATGGTAAAGAAACTTCTTTGACCTCATTAAATGACAATATACAGTTACGAAATGTAATTAATACCTTCTCAGAAAATGGAACATTCCTTTCTTATACCATTTGCATGTAGTTTCCCAATGGCAGTGGACTCCTGAGGATTGCCTATACAACACTGTAGATATTGCAGAAGTTTCTGAACCTAATTTTTGCCAAGAACTGGCCCTACTGACTCTAGGCATTTTAACCTTTATTAAAAATCAGACACCATAAAAGCAACAGCACCACAAAAAGCAGGTCCCAATTTCTTAAGATATCTGAACTCAGTCACAGAAAGGACACCTGCAAGAATGCCAAATATACAGCCTGAAATAGCAACTTTTTCCTTTGTTAGCACTGCCCTTAGAAAAGCTTTTAATATACTGTCAGGGAAGAATGTAAGAGCCCTTTTCTGGACAATCAAACCCATTCCTCAGGCTGAACTTAGCCTTCATTTCTAATCAGTGGTAATGCCAAAGTGGTAAGATGAATAACTGTTTAACTGTTAATATTATTATTTCTAATCAGTGGTAATGCCAAAGTAGTAAGATGAATAACTGTTTAAAATGTTAATATTATTTCGGCACCTTAAATAATATAGTGAGAATCATAAAAAACTTGGTAGATCTACCAAATATACTTCCTATACCTATTCCGGGGGGGGGGGGGTTATTTGGAATAGAATTCACCCTATTGGCTGAATGTCAGAACCTTTGAAAGTATCACTGTCCCCTACAGCATATTATGACATCCCTAGTAACTGATCCAGCTTCTACTAACTTTAATTGAATTATGAAATGCAGAGCCTTTCTAGGGCCTAGTACAATTCTTTCTAAAATATATGGCAGGCTATTTATCCTTATCATAAATGGAAAAAAGAGTTGTTTTTCCAAATAGATAACAGATTCCATTATCATGCTTTTATAATCACTGACTTCACTTAGAAGAGTTATTATTAGGAAAGTGAAGGAGGGTAATTTTTAAGTTCTTGAATCTTGTTGAAGATCTCCCTTCTCACCCACAAAATAAGAATTATCAAGACAAAATGCCAGAAAAACAGGAATAATGTGAGAACAATATAGGGTACTGACATTAAAAGATGGAACCTGCTAGGATCAATTTGTACAACTTTAGTCACACTTTATCAGTAAGCCAGGCTCTGTAACTATCCAGAAAAAAAGAAACAGGAAGACTTAAGACCATAATGATAAATTTTTGAAGTTTTCTGTGGTTTAAAAATAAACCAGTTTAAAACTCCAAAAACCGCAATTACCAACCACTGTAATTCAAAATTTAGACACATTAACTCAAGACAATAGTTTGAATGAAGTATTCTTTAATCTTCAATAAATTAATCACCAGCTTCTAAGCATAGAGGCTTAATGCTAATCAAAAATTCTTAAATTTACGAACATAGATAAGAAATTAAGCTAGCATTTGTAATCAAGTTATCAAAATAACTTTAAAAATATTTCTAAAAACCAACTCATTAGTACTGCCTTAACATAAGCTGCACCTGAGATGCTCAAGGAATAAATGGTTGAAATTAAAAAAAAAAGAAAGAAAGAAAATAGCATTGACTTGTGCTGAATCTTCCAAAGGAAAGATGTTTCAGCAAGCAAATTCCTCCTTCAAAGATTTATGCCAAAAGGTGATGCCAAAAGCAGAAGAAACAAAAGAACTGGACATCAAAATTAAAAACATCCTTCAAAGAACACCATCAAGAAAGTAAAAAGACAACTCCCAGAATGGGAGAAAATATTCGGAAATAATACCTCATAAAGCCCCTGTATGTAAAATATATAAAGAACCATTATAATGCAATAAAAGGATAAATAACTAATGTAAGCATGGATAAAGGACATGAATACATATTTCTCCAAAGAAGATGCAGAAATGGCCAATAAGTTCCTGAAAAACGTTCAACATTATTAAGCCATGGAGAAAATGTAAGTCAAAACCACATGATAACTTCACACATTCTAGGATGGTATACTGGTCCACTTTTCCATTGCTATGTAACAGAATACCACAGACTGGGTAAATTATAAAGAAAAGTTTATTTAGCTCATGGTTCTAGGGGTTAGAAAGTCCAAGAACATGATGCTGGCAACTGGTGAGGGCTTTTCTGCTACATCATGACATGGTAGGAGCCATCACATAACAAGACAGAGCAGTGTGTGCATGTCAGCTCAGGTCTCTCTCTTATAGAAAGACCGGTCCCAACCTGAGGGCCTTACCCTGGTGACCTAAACCTAATTAACTCCCAAAGGCCCCACCCTGCCAATCAACATAAGGAAGGGAGATTGGCCAAAGCCAGTGGCTCACACCTATAATCCTAGCACTCTGGGAGGCCAAGGCAGGTGGACAGCTTCAGCTCATGAGTCTGAGACCAGCCTGAGCAAAAGTGAGACCCTGTCTCTACTAATAAGAGAAAAACTGAGGCAGGAGGATCACTTGAGCCCAAGAGTTTGATGTTGCCATGACCTATGATGCCATAGCACTCTACCCAGAACAACAGCTTGAGGCTGTCTCAAAGAAAAAGAAAAAAAAGAAAGAAAAATGTGGAGATTAAGTTTCCAACATATGAAATTTGGGTAACACATTCAGACCATTATCAGATGGCTATTTAAAATTAAAAAATTAAGTGTTGACAAGGACATGGAGAAATTAGAACCCTCGTATCCTGTTGATGGGAACATAAAATGATGCAGACACTTAGGAAACAGTCTAGTGCAGTATTTTTCAACCTTTTTTAATCTCACGACACACTTGAACCTATAATTAAACTTTTGCAGCACACTTAAATTATATTGATCAAAAAAAGTACCAAAAAAAAGAATATACTGAGCTTTGAACTTCTTTTAAAAATAATTTAATTAATGATCTTAAAAAAATTTTCATGGCACACCTAAGATCCTCTCAGGGCATACCAGTTGAAAATCTCTGGTCTAATCATTCCTCAAATGCTTAAAAAATTACTGTATGACCCAGTAATTCCACTCCTAGGTACATACCCAAAAAGAAATGAAAAGATACACCCATATAACTTATATGCCAGCACAAAACCACCAAAAAGTGGGAACTCAAATAATTATCACCTGAAAAATAGCTAAATAAAATGTGGCATATTCATACCATGTATACCATAAGCCATAAAAAAGAACAAAGTCAAGTCACCCACTCAGTATTTGTGGGGGAATGGCTCCAGGACTTCCTGGGGATAACAAAATCCCTGGATGCTCAAGTTCCTCCAGGGATTGCTTACAACCAAAGTATATCCTCCTGTGTAGTTTATTTTTTAAATGCAGAGTCTCACTATGTCACCCAGGCTAGAGTGTAGTGACATGATCATGGCTCACTGCAGCCCTGAACTCCTAAACTCGAGTGATCCTTCTGTATCATGCCTCATTCTCCTGGGTAGCTAGGCCTGCAAGCAAACACCATCATGCCCAGCTTCTCCCATATACTTTAAATCATCTCCAGGTTTATTTATACTAATACAATATAAAAGCTATCTTTTAAAACATTTTTTATAGAGACAGGGCCTATGCTGCCCAGTCAGGTCTCAAACTCCTGGCCTCAAGTAATTCTGTCTTAATCTCTCAAAGTCCTAGTATTACTGGCATGAACTCCCTCTCCCATATACATAAGTCGCCTCTAGGTTATTTACAATATCTAGTATTAATACAATGTAAATGCTATGTAAATTGCTGTTATACTGTATTGTTTGGGGGATAATAACAAGAAAAAAAGTCTGCACATGTTCACTATAGGTGACTTTTGAATATGTTTCATCCACAGTTGCTTAAATCCAGACACAGAACCTACAGATATGGAGGACTAACTGCACTGACTGATACACACTGTGACATGGATAAATCTAGAAAACATTACACTAAGTGAAAGAAACCAGTCAAAAAGGACATGTTGCATGACTCCATTTATATGAAATATCCAGAACAGGGCAAATCTATAGAGCCACTGTAAAAGATGTAGCCACTTAGGAAACCCTAGTGATTACCCTAGGATGGGGACTAGGGGATATGGAGTGATTATAGTCAGAGAGTGAAGCTTCTTTCAGGGGGGGTGAAAATGTTCTGAAACTGATTACCAAAGGTTGCACAACTCCAAGTATCCTAAAAATTATTGAATTGTATATTCTAAATGGATGAATTGTATGATGTGTTAATTTTATCTCAAAAGTTTTTCTTAAAGTATATAAATGTGGGAAAAGTTAATGGGTAACAAAACTATGATTAGAATAAGATTTAGTATTTGACAGCAAAACAGTGTGACTATAAATAATTTACTGCATATTTTTAAACAACTGAAAGAACAGAAATGAATGTCCTAACATAAATAATAAATGCTTGAGGTAAAGGACATCCCAATTACTCTGATTTGATCACTATATATTGTATGCCTGTATCAAAATATCAAAAGTAAAAGAAAAATAAAGTATACCCCATTAATAAATATAGCTATTATATATCCATAATAATGATGAATAAAAAAATATGAAACATATATGAGGAAATTGCTTCTCCCAAGGAGATCAAAATGAGAGGAATTCTTAAGAGGGCCTAATGGAGGTAGTCCAAAGGCATGCCAGCTGTAAGCCTGTGTAAGTACTAGCCACTGTCTACAAAATGAAAAATGACAAGCCTCAATCATATATGAAGTATTTTTTCAAACTTACGTTCATTGTCACTAATAAAATATGAATCCACTTAAATGAAAAAATTAATATTCATTATATTTAAAAACATACCTACTTAGATGATGCCTAACAGCACTAAGGGAGAGGATAAGCATTAACATGATAAAAAAACTCAAGACATTAATTCAGCACTATCCATATAAATATATATATCTGGCATTTCCATGCTAGAAATCCACCTTTTGGATATTCTTACAAAAATATAACAAAGATGTTCATTGGATGATCATTTCTACTAATTAAAAAAATCTTGAACAACCAAAAGGCCATGAGTGGAAGAACTGGTTGTGAAATGAAATGCTGTACAGTCACTAAAAAGAAAGTATATCTATGTAGACAGTTGTAGAAAGACTTCTAAGGCACATAAGCAAAAAAAGGAAAAAACAGTATTAAGACCCTATCTTACATAATTTAAAAATATAAATACTGACATATGAATAAAGATTTTATGGGAACAAATACACAAATTTAATACTATTATAGTTACCTTTGGGTAGAAGGATTAGGAGAAGGAGACTTTATATAATACATTTTTCTGTTGTTTAATTTTTAAACTTGATCTTAGCCAAAAGTCCAAAAAATGATCTGCTGCTTAATTTTTAACTGAGTATTTGTAATATCTTTGTATATATCTATATATAAATGTATATACATATTTTTCAGCTATCTGATTTTTGAGTTTTTTACGTAGGTATATATACACACACATTTTCGAATTTATACTGCCTTCCTTTCTGTGTGATTATTAGTATTTTGCCTTACAAATACAAGGAACCTAGAGCACTTGAACTAGGATATTAGCATTAGCTAAGATGAAATCATCATTTACAAGCAACTTGAACAGAGCCTATGCCTAAAATCAAATTCAGAGTTCATAAATGTAGACCTTAAAATAGCCCTGATTTTGTTTTATGTCACATTAGTTCATTTCAAATAATTCAAAATAACACTATAATGTACTAATCAGACTGGATAAAGTGAAAATAGTTTTAAGACATCATTTGTCCTTTTGGCTCTAGAAGACATTTTTTGTTGAACAGTTATAATATGTCAGCTACATATTTCCACATTATTCTTCCCAATTATTTTCAGAAGTTAAACATACACAGAATAAGAATGTCTTACTAGTACATGTTATAATTAGGCAGTCTTTATATGCTCTACATAGTAATCTCATTTTCAGTCTCCAAAGGGACAGACAGGAAAAGCATTATATTCTCTTGCATAGTGATCAGATATCAAAAGACAGTGCATATCGTTCAATATATCAAAAAAAACACAGCTATAGGGACAAATACTATTTGTGCCAGAAGTGTTCAGAATTCAGACTACTTTGAGTTATACAAAGATAATTACAGCATTACATAACACTGAGTTATGGAAAAGCACACTGTAATCAAGGATTGCTATTTCTGCAAAGAAATGTATAAATATTCACACAAAGTGGGATAAAGACATACTTGTTTAGGTCAAGTTTTGCTTCCAAATGAGTTATGAATTACATTTTGCTGTGAGAATTTTATTTTGAAACTACAGACATGGATCAAAAAGTCTGAAAACAAATGCTGGCATGGATGTCGAGAGAAAGGAACTCCTATACACAATTGATGGGACTGCAAACTAGTACAACTTCTAAGGAAAGTTCTAGGGAACTATATCAAAGAACATAAAGCAGATCTACCATTTGATCCAGCAATCCCTCTGCTTGGCATATACCCAAAGAAAAAAGGTCACTTTATAAAAAGAACACATGCACGCGAATGTTTATAGCAGCACAAATCACAATCACAAAGACATGGAAACAACCAATAAATGAATAGATTAATAAAATGTGGCATATGCACATACCTTGGAATACTACTCAGCCATAAAAGAATGGCAATCGAGCATATCTTGTGACAAACTGGATGGAACTGGAAACATTCTAAGTGAAACATCACAAAAATGGAAAATCACCCCCATGTACTCAACACTAAACTGGAAATAACTGATTAACACTTAAGTGCACATATGCAAGTAAATCTCAATGAAAATCAAGCTGGGGGAAAGGGAAGATGGAATGGGTAAATCCACACCTACTGGGTACAGCGTACACTATCTGGGTGAAGCGCACACTTATAACTGTCTTAATCTATGCAAAGTACATAAACAAAAAATGTGCAGAAATTTAAAGAAATATGATATTGAGTCAGCGGCTGTGGCTGAATGAGCTAAGGCGCCAGCCACGTACACCTGAGCTGGCGAGTTCGAATCCAGCCCGGGCCCGCCAAACAACAACGGTGGCTGCAACCAAAAAATGGCCAGGCATTGTGGTGAGTGCCTGTGGTCCCAGCTACTTGGGAGGCAGAGGCAGGAGACTTGCATGAGCCCAGGAAATGGAAGTTGCTATTAGCTGTGATGCCACATAACTCTATCCAGGGTGACAGCTTGAGGCTCTGTCTCAAAAAAAAAAAAAAAAAAGAAAAGAAATATGATATGATACTAACAAAAAATGAGTAATATTTCTTCAGGAAAAGAAAAAAGAAATTAATGGACATGGGATTCTGTCCTTATACTGGACAGGCTTTCCAATGGGAAATTATTTTTTTCCACTGAAAAATGCTTTCTTATGGCATAATCACTTTAAATCTCAATGCTAAATCCTTGGAGAGGATGGGTGAATGTAGTAAAAGACAACAAAGATCATCTCAGGGTTTCCTGGAAACCCAAAAGCACCATTTTTGCCACATCACTAGTCACTAGCTTTCATCTCCTGTGTATAAATAAAGTTATAAAAGCTAAATATGAGGAGCTAGAGAGATAAAATTTATTGCTACTTAATTAGCAGTTTCTTTCTTGTTATCCCTGAAACCTTCCACATGACAAATCTGCAGATAGCTGTCTCATTCATCATCCTTTTCCCTCAGTTTTGTCTTCTCTAAACCAAAGAACCCTACTTAATTCCTTCAACCACTCCATATGACACTATTCTCTCATTTCACCATGCTGGCACCTCTCTTACAAATATGCTCATTTTTCAATGTACTTAAGACAATCACACACAGGCCTAAATGCCACAGACATCATATGTCCAGCACATAATCTGGTTACTTTTCTGGAACTGAACATTATCTTTATGCCTAACAGCTTAAGATTATTAAACCTAAGTACTAAACCATGCTTTTGCAATTGGTATAGCAGTAGAAGAAAAAAATCGATTAACTCACTATTAAAATTTATAACCACCTTGTACCTAAGTATATAAAAAGATACTCATCTCAGTAATAAATGAGATGTAAATAAATATGAGGTGTCACAGATTAAATGATATTATGTCTGGAACCTGCTTCACAAAAAAAAGAGAAACTAGTGAGATGTAAATGAAAGAATATTAGCTGCAAGTTGAAACTGCTGCAACTGGGTGATGGGTATATTTTCTACCATTGCATATATTTACATTTTTCATGATAAAAATTTAAAGCAATAAAACATGAGTAAATTGGCTCGGCGCCTGTGGCTCAGGCTAAGGCGCCAGCCACATACACCTGAGCTGGTAGATTCGAATCCAGGCCGTGCCCGCCAAACAACATTGACGGCTGCAACCAAAAAATGGCCGGGCGTTGTGGTGGTAGCCTGTAGTCCCAGCTACTTGGGAGGCAGAGGCAAGAGACTCGCTTGAACCCAAGAATTAGAGATTGCTGTGAGAAATGATGCCACAGCACTCTATCCAGGGTGACAGCTTAAGGCTCTGTCTCAAAAAAAATAAACATGAGTACATTGAAATAATTTAAAGGACTGTCAAAGCAGCGCGGGTGAGAAAATGAAAAATGAGGTCTTAGTGTAAACTACCTTTACATAGGGCAGTTTGGTGATATGGAACAAAAGAGACATTCTGTATGACACAGCAATCCTACTTCCAGGTATATGCTATAAACTAAGGTACTAATCATTTGTACTTTTATACACTCTATAATTTACAATGAACAAGTACCATTTTTACAAAAACTAAGCCATTGGGGGCAAAAAATCTAACCACCTTGTTAAAGTTTAAGAAATATCTTTATGTCGAACAGGTGGATGAAAATATCTCAGATTGTATATGAAGCCCGCACACTGTACTCCATGATTGAACTAATGTACACAGCTATGATTCAATAAAAAAAAAGAAATGAGAAAAGAAATATCTGACAATAGCTTTACACTATATATACTCTTATTTGATTGGCTCTTTTCCCCCATGAGAGTATAACTGGATACAACCAAATAAGATGGCATTTTATAGGTCTCTCCAAGGGGATATATTGGATCCATACAGCGTAGTCATGGTTTCTAGAGCCACACCACTTTTTATTATAACAACAATCTATAACCTGCTCATGAAAAATTAGTTGAACAAAATGTCAGGAATCCAGTGGAACTCAGGACTATTTGTGTCCTTTTTTTTAAATTTTAAGACACTGTTCAGCAATTTTGGTACTTTTATAAATAAATATAAAGCTGTATTACTTAGCAATATTAGTAAATTTATACAAGCTGATTCTGTTGGCATGTTCTTTAATCTTTTATGATGTTTCTATTATGGAAATGGTTACTTTGATAGTCTATTGTCTATAATTAAAATCATCATTTTGGTCCCTGAGAAGTGTGATTACATAAAAAGTTTCTTCACACGCTTATCATAATAAAAAGAATCTTAAATGCAATGCCTAAATTCTCATTTGAAAAAGATGCCCATATTATTCTTTAGATTGGTATTCTTCGGATATTAATGAAAATATAAAGGAAAATTACTCATACATGTAAGCAATAATCCATGGCATTAAAGACATATAAAGCGATAGGTTAAGATGTTATATACAAAGGCTAGGCTATTAAATATGAAAGGTTAGGATAACATACAATTAGAAAAAATGGGCTATTAATGCTTGGATCATGAATCTTCGTGGACTCAATATTTAAGATATAGTCTCTGACTTTAAGATCTCAAATCTCTACATTAGAGTATCACCATCAGAATCTGTATTTTAAGGATCACCAGAAGATTCAAGCATCACCAAAGAAGTGTTTGGGTAAAGAACATCAAGAGAAGCTGATAAATAAAATGTCTCCTTCCCTGTCATTCATTTCTATGTACTTTTCAAAAGTACATAGAAATGAATGACAGGGAAGGAGACATTTTATTTGGGAAAGAAGGAACTTTACTCAACTTATCAACATATCACTAGACTATCAACACTGTGGTAGGCAGAATTCAAAACGTTCTGCCCCAAACTCTAGAACTTGTGACTAACAATGCAGTCTCACTCCCCTGGTAACGTCATGTTCTGGCATATTTGATTTAGAGATATGGAGATTATCCCAGTGGCCACATGTAGGCACATGAGAACTTAAAAGAGTTTCTTCAACTGAAAACAGAAGTCAGAAATACTCGAAGTATGAGAAGGACCTGACACATCAGTGCTTGTTTGAAGATGGAGAGGCCACATGAAAAGGAATGCAAGTGACCTCCAGAAGTTCCAACTGACAGTCAACAAAAAAATTGAAACCTCAGTCCTACCACCACAGGAACTGAACTTGACTAACATAAACAATCTTGGAAATGTATTTTCTCTAGAAACTCCAGATATCTTACGACCTACTCAAACAATGATCGATTTTAAACAAATGTTTTCTTCCTATCTTTTACAACAAGCTCTGGAAATAAGCATAGGCAGAAATGGTGATAAAAGAAAAAGAATTTAACATTACATTTATTCATTCAACATTTATTGGGTTCCTACTAGATCAAGCATAGTGCAGGTGCAGGGAATGCAAGAATGACTAAAATAATCCTACCTTTTGAAGCTCAGACTGGTAAAAGACTGATATAACAAACTATAAAAAGAAAGGTACAAAGTTAGAGAGATGCACAGAATACTATAGGAACCAAGATAACTCTTGATGTAAAGAGCACTGAAATTAGAAAAGCAACAAACAAGAAGACAGTGATGCCTGAGCTGAAACTCAGCAAATGAACTGAAATTTGCCTGGCCAGAGGTGGAATGGGGAGGGGACATAGCAAGATTCAAGGTTAAAGGGACCCGCAAAGCAAAGGGAAAGATATGGTGTCGTGAGGGAAGGAAGCAAAAGAGTAGAACTACTAGTAATCCAGTACTCAGGGTGTCAAAGAAAACCAGGAAGAGATTACACTGCAGAGGAAAACAAGGCGCAGATTATGAAGATCCCTGAAAGCTGCAATATGAGCCACACTATAAGCAGAGATTCATGTTGAGACTGAGATTTTAGAAGCTACATGGGGGATGAATTGGACTAAGAATATGGGCAGAAAGCTTAGTTAGAATGATGAGATATTTGAGAAATATTTACAGGGGGAAAATCCACAGGATTTTTTTTTGAAGAGAAAAAAATTTTATTATATTCCACTGTTGAGTTACATGGCATTCCCAAAAAAATGAAACACTAGGCAAAAACCACTGCTACACTGTACATAACATATAAAATCATATTTCTAATCTCAAGAGGTGGTGATAGTTACTACGCAATGTGATATTCTACAAAACACTTCACATGTAAGGCAACATCACATTTTTCATATCAAAAAGTGATGGTCTTATGACATTCAGCACCCCACCCTTGCTTTCCCTGTTCAACTATCTCATGATTCATACCATCATAACATGAGCCAATGTTATGCTTTTGAGAAGGTCTTCCTCTTTGGTAAGGTTCTGAAAGACGACAGTGAGTTTCCAGATAATGACATATAACAATTCTAGAAAATCCACTGGCTTCTCCACTGCATATATTTTATGCAGCTGCCAAGCATTTTGTAAGACCAATTCAAAACAGAACAAAAGAGGGATTGAATACCATTTCTTTCCGTGGATTGATGCCAAATATTTATCAATGTTGTCATCAGCTTTGTCTATGCTGCTCATGAAATGGTTATATACTTTGATCATGTTTGGCTACTGAACTTGCATTTTCTTTTTTAGTTTCTGGTAATAACAATTGGCAAGACACGGGGAATCAACAGCAGCAGCAGATGAGGCAACAGTGACAACACTGTTATCATTCCATCTGCAGTCAATATTGGCTTTTCCATCAATTTGATCTGCAGACAATATTGGCTTTTCCATCAATTTGATAATTGAATGTGTTTCTTTCATAGGATTCCCAAACTGACTAACTTTAGGTGTCAGAAGGATGGGGACGATCAGCGAGAGGCAGACTCAAGGGGAGTTTGAGGTCCATAGGATTCCCAAACTGACCAACTTGAGGTGTCAGAGGGATGGGGATGATCAGCGAGAGGAAGACTCAAGAGGAGTTTGAGGTTCATGCTTCAGATGATTCAGCTAACAATGGTGACACCAAGAGATAGAAAGTACTGTCTGAAATATGAACTGGTTACAGAAGAATAAAAGACTGGAAATGTGTTACTCTAGAGCAGTGGTTCTCAATCTGTGGGTCATGACCCCTTTATAACAATGAAAATACATCCTGCATATCAGATATGAAGTAGCAACGAAAATAATTTTAATATTGGGGGTCACCACAACATGAGCAACTGTATTAAAGAGTTGTGTCATTAGGAGGCTTTAGGAAGATTGAGAACCACTGCTCTAGAGGCTGGGGAAGAGAGAGTTCTTAAGGCTAGACTCAACTAAGCTTTGTGGCCCCAAGGAAAGTTTGTAAGTCAGACTAAAAAAATAATTCAAAAGTGTTCTTTGGAAAATGCTGTTAGTCATTATTATAGCCCAGACAATAGGTAGCACCCACATTCAGGTGGTGGCAGTAGGAAAACAATGTTTTCTACTATTCTAGAATAGTAGAAATTTCAGAATATTCTATGTTAGGTTAAATAGAGAGATAGTTCCATGAACTACGGGCTCTACAACTGATTAAACAGGTGGACAAAGCTTTAAAAAAAGTAAAGAAAAAAAAGCTGGATGAAAAATATATTCTAATATTTATGCACTTATTCCAAAACTATAAATACTTACTGTAGATCAGATGCAGCTCAAGATGATGCTATGATGACTTTGACTTGGGAAACACTATATTTGAGATGATAAAACAATAGATAACACCCAAAACTCAGGTCAGGAACAAGAATGAGAGACAGATGACTTTATTTGTTTAGGAATGATAACTGACAAAGTCTAGAAGAAATTACAAGGAAGAAAAGGTCAAAGAGGAAATCCACATTTATGAGGTAATTAGGAAGAGGAGAAATCAGTGTAAAACCTTATACTCAAAGAGCTCAGATATAACTCATTAAGCACATAATATATTGAAGGTTCTGAAAAAGACAATCTCTTATCTCAAGGAACCTGCTATAACAGAAGAGTTTATATATATATAATACTAAACAGAAACTTCTGAGTACTATAATAAGGTTACCAAAAATGTATAGGAGATGGGGAAATATTCTAAAGTGGGTTAATTAGGAAATTGTTATAAGGGAGAATGAATGCATTTGAGCTGACCTTGCAAAGAAGAGAATGGGCATAAGCAAAAGCAAGGAGGTAACAGGTAAAAGGAAAAGACCACTAACAGCTGGTAGAATTTTACATTACTTTATTCAATGTTTACAACTACTCTCATTGCATAAAAGAAAATAATTAAAAAGCTGAATGTAGATAATACGCAGCTACCATTCTGAATGAGCCTTAAGTCTAACACTATACAGCAATTCATAGAAGAATAAACAATGATGCAATGTAATGGGAGCTGTAAAGAAAATGCTCAAGTAACATAGTGGAGTTTCTTTTTTTTTATTTTTATTAAATCGTAAGTATGTACATAAGTGCAATCATGGGGCACAATGTGCTGACTTCATATAAAATCTGAAATATTTTCTTTTTTTTAAATTTTTTTATTTATTAAATCATAGCTGTGTACATCAGTGCTATCATGGAGTACAGTGTGCAGGCTTCATATACAATCTGAAATATTTTCATCCAACTGTTCAACATAATTTTCATGAGATTTTCTCGTTTATTATGTGAAAACATTTGTGTTCTGCGTTTAGTAGGTTTTACCTCTCCCTTCTAAGATGCACCGTAAGTGTGATCCCACCATTTACCCTCTCTCCACCCACCCTCCCCCTCCCCCTTCCCTCCGTTACCCCCTTCCCCATATTCTTGTACTATAATTGGTTTATAGCCTACCTATGAAAGCTACAAATTAGCTTCATAGTAGGGCTGTATACATTGGATACGTTTTCTTCCATTCTTGAGATACTTTGCTAAGAAGAATGTATTCCAGCTCCATCCATGTAAATATGAAAGAGATGAAGTCTCCATCTTTCTTTAAGGCTGCATAATATTCCATGGTATACATGTACCACAGTTTATTACTCCATTCGTGGGTCGATGGGCACTTGGGCTTCTTCCATGACTTAGCAATTATGAATTAGGCTGCAATAAACATTCTGGTACAGATATCTTTGTTATAACGTGATTTTTGGTCTTCTGGATATATACCAAGTAAAGGAATTATAGGATCAAATGGCAGATCTATTTTTAGATCTCTAAATACTCTCCAAATGTCTTTCCAAAAGGAACGTATTAGTTTGCATTCCCACCAGCAATGTAGAAGTGTTCCCTTTTCTCCACATCCACGCCAGTATCTCTGGTTTTGGGATTTTGTTATGTGGGCTAATCGTATTGGAATTAGATGATATCTCAAGGTAGTTTTGATTTGCATTTCTCTGATGATTAAGGATAGTGAGCATTTTTTCATGTGCCTGTAGGCCGTGAGCCTGTCTTCTTTAGAGAAGTTTCTCTTCAGATCCTTTGCCCATCCTGAGATGGGATCACTTGTTCTTTTCTTGCTAATACGTTTGAGTTTTCTGTGTATTCTGGTTATTAAACCTTTGTCGGAGGCATAACCTGCAAATATTTACTCCCATTCTGAGGGCTGTCTGCAGAGAACTACAAAACTCTAAAAAAAGAAATCGCTGAACATGTCAACAAATGGAAAAACATACCATGCTCATGGTTGGGAAGAATCGACAGTGCTAAAACGTCCATACTACCCAAAGCAATGTACAATTTTAATGCAATTCCTATTAAAGCTCCATTGTCATATTTTAAAGATCTCAAAAAAATAATAATTCGTTTTATATGGAATCAAAAAAAAACCTCGAATAGCCAAAACATTACTTGGAAATAAAAACAAAGCAGGAGGAATCACACTACCAGACCTGAGACTGTACTATAAATTGATAGTGATCAAAACAGCATGATACTGGCACAAAAACAGAGAGGTAGATATTTGGAACAGAATACAGAACCAAGAGATGAACCCAACTACCTACCGCTATCTGATCTTCGACAAGCCAATTAAAAACATTCAGTGGGGAAAAGACTCCCTTTTTAACAAATGGTGCTGGGAGACCTGGCTGGTGACCTGTAGAAAACTGAAATTGAACCCACACCTTTCACCACTAATGAAGATAGACTCACACTGGATTAAAGATCTAAACTTAAGACACGAAACTATAAAAATTCTAGAAGACAGTGCAGGGAAAACTCTTGAAAGAATTGGCCTGGGCAAATAGTTTATTAGAAGGACCCCACAGGCAATTGAAGCTGTATCAAAAATTCACTACTGGGACTTGATGAAACTAAAAAGCTTCTGCA
>CAUYRH010129932.1:0-34087 GCA_963574655.1 Perodicticus potto | reverse complement strand
GTCATCCCCCCACCCCACTGGTCATCCCCCTACCCCAGTGGTCATTTCCCCCACCCCACTGGTCATCCCCCTACCCCAGTGTTCATCCCCCCCGCACTAGTCATCCCCCCACCACAGTGGTCATTCCCCCCTCCCCCCAGTGTGTCACCGCTGATTTTGCCTCATGTGGTCATGGGACGTTTTCTTCTGCCCAATCTTCATTCTTTCCTCCTTTTCTAACCCACTCCCCCAGGTCTGTGGGTCATGGTGCTGCTGTGCTGATGGGGTCCCTGCCCTGTGTGCAGGTGTTTGTAGGTGGTTCCAGACCAGTTCCCACCCACCTGCCCTGCTCAGCAGCTACAGATTGTCCCGGGGCCTTTGCCACAGAAGCCTCAGGGGACTAGACGGTGCTCCCCCTCCTCTGTGTCTGCTGGGAACAGTGTTCCTGGAGTTCCGGCCCTGAGGTTCCACTGGGCATTAGGAAACACCTGCGTCCCGTCCCCGGCTCCCTCCAGGTGGTGAAGCTGCTCTGATCTTGCTGGTCTCAGTGGGGGCGGCTTCTCAGGTCCTTTCTGTGCAGGTGGCCACCACCTAGTGTTAGATTCTCCTCTGAGAGTCCTAGAATGGGTTCTGCTTCTGACTGTATCCTGACGGATCCCAGCCCAGAGTCTGCAGAGTGGAATCAACCAAGATACATCCCTCTCTTATCTGATGTGACCTGAGGGACTCGCCTGTGAGGGTGACAGACCCTCCTCCCTGGGACTCACCTGTGAGGGTGACAGACCCTCCTCCCTGGGATTCACCTGTGAGGGTGACAGATCTTCCCCCCTGGGGACTCACCTGTCAGGGTGACAGATCTTCCCCCCTGGGGACTCATCTGTCAGAGTGACAGACCCTCCCTACTGAGGACTAAGTCAGGCAAAGCCTATTTTGGACAGGCTGTTAGGAAAGGGAAGGGCAAGTGGAATAGAGCAGCAGGGCAGGAAGCCCATCCCGGGCCCTGAAGCAGGCAAATGAGATTCAGGGGATGTAGAAGCTGAGGTCGTCCCCATGTTCAAAGAAACAGGTGTTCATGGCCTGGTTTTGTTCTGGACCCTGAGATACAGTTTGTCTCTCTGGAGTATGTAAGAGGGTCACAGACAAGTCAGTAAGACCTTATCCTGTTAAGTAGATAAATTCTAAGCAGAAAAAAAAAAACAGAGTAAGATGGGAGTGCTGGGGTGGGTGAGTGGTGGAGGTGGTCTCATGAGTATTTCTGGGAGGACTTCACCAGGCAGGTGATATTTGTGGGGAGACCCAAATGATTCTTTGGTGGTGACACTTCCCAGCTGTAAGCCCACATTGAGTGACTGAAGCAGCTCCGGAAATTTCTCCCTAAAATATGGCTCCTTGGGTAAAAGGTATTTTGAGCTACAGGCCCTCAGAGGGCCTCGGGTGGAGCTTTCCCTTGGTCATCATAAAACCAGACCCATGAAGAAGAAGAAATAGCTTCCTTCCTCTCACTTTATCTCAGAATATTGCAGGAAAGAGGGTTGGGACACAGCCAGACCTGGCCCAGCCCTTCTAAGATAACACCTGCCTCTCAGGTAGGATCCAAAGGGTATCATGGCTATTCATCCAACCATCCTCCCTGGAGACCATTACTGCCCTGTAGCAGGATCACCTACGCTCCTCAGCCTCCCCAAGGGAAGACACGTGGACCCGTGGGCCCGCTGGGAAGCAGCTCATCCCTCCGAGATTCTCCCCAGGTGCAAGGGAAGTAAGCCTCCTTTGGCTAATCTGCCTTCTTGCAAATTGATCTTCCAGTGAACCCTCTGGGTGCAGGGAAGTTTCCCCACAGCCCCACGTGACAGTAATAGCTGTCCATGTCTGCTGTTGTCAGCGTGACCAGCTAGGGTGAGTCACTAGGTCAGTCTCTGTACTTACACTGACATGACAGCCAAAGCCAAACTACCCAAAACTGCTCCATGGTTTGTGAGCAAAGAGCAGCGGGTGAGTATCTGTTGACACAAAGGCCTTTCTGACCAGTCCAGCCTAATAAAGCAAGAAAGTCTGTTGGAGATGGAACCGGATGGGGAGAACTGACTGCACCATCCTGGCTCACGTCCTGGTAACCAGACACCATTGTTTCTTTAGGGATGCGTTTCTCTAGGGTAGCAAAATGCCTGATGGCCAGAGTTTCAAGCAGGGTGGGTGACCCAGGTGTGGAGGGTGGCAGGTGGGACAAGCCTGTGTCGACCTCTAGACAGGGCCCTACCTCTCCAGGGTCAGGAATCCTGACAATCACTGACTTCTATCAGAAAAGACAGTTTCCCAGAAACCCCATGTGACCTCTGCCTGTGTCCCTCGGTCTCTCCCAAGTGTCCAGGAGGCTCCGAGGGGGGAAAGGTGATGGAGGCGTGAGTCTGACCCCGGGATTCTGCATGAATGTGAAGTTAAGGGTGCGCCCTCTCACTGCTCCTTGGCCTGTACGTGGACAGTGGTCAGCTTCAACTCTGCAAGGCAAAGACTCCCAGTGGCAGGGGTGCAGCCTTAGAGACAGTTCGGGGCCGGCTAATTCCAGGTCGTTGGTGTGAGTCCTTTGGGCTGAGGACAGAGTCTCTCATAAATTTGCCATTTCCCAGGAAATGTTATTTTAGAATGTGATTTGCGAAAAATGTATCAAAAGGCATTGTAAATCAAAGAGTAACAGCAGCGGAAGGAGTTATTTAGATTGTTTGAGTCACTTTCCTTGGAAATCATTTCAGACCTGAGATTAGAGTATTCGGAATCCTTCCTGCCCATGGAAGGATGTTAAGGGCAAAAACATCATGTGCTCCGTGTTGGGAATGAAGGAATGGAGAGCTGAGCCCTTTGCTGGGAGCTGACATTCAGCACCACACTCACTGTTCCCCAAAGTCCTAGGAGGTGCTTCTGATTCACAGGTTGGGAGTTGAGGACAAGGAGGGGGAAGCCAGTGGACCAAGATCACAGATGAAAAGAGGTATCCACAAGTCAGCCTGATCCCTCACCATGGCGATGCTTGTCTGCACAAGAAATCCTTGCACGGTGCCCTCCACGCCACTGCTCGCCACACACGACCAGCTCCCAGGTGGGTGGGGTGCGTGGGTGGGCAACGCAGGCATAACCACAGCTGTCTGTTTGGTGTTATTTCAGTACCAGGAGCTACCCGATTGAGCCACTGGAGCACTAGCTGCCTGTTTGGAAGGAGGGCGCACCACTGCACTTTGTGTGTTCATGGGAATGGGGGGCTGTTAGTAGCCTGTGAAGCTTATGTCTTCAAGAAGCTTATTAAAAAGGAAACCTTCCTTTGAAAGGACTTGGCATTGAAGTTTTTGCAAAAGGGCCAAAAGTAAGCATACAAATGATCAATTTCTGGTGTCATAATATCCAGTGTGCAGAGAGTTTAGTCCCGTGAGAAAAGGTCATGTCCCCTTTGCCTTCACGTGGCCGTGGGCATTGACTGGTCTGTTCACATCGACATGCCCTATTCCCCCGCAAGGAGGATTCTTTGCATCCCCTTGGGTCTTCACACACTGTGAGAACACCCCAGGAGCCTGGCGCCAGGTGTACTGGGGCGCATGTCTTCTCAGATTTTAGCCGGCGCTGTGCTTTCTGCAGAGACATATGTCCCAGGAACAAAAGGGTGGGGGGAGGCCTGTCACAGCCGTGTCCCTGTCATCTGCGGCTCACGCTGGGCCGGGAAGTTCAGCTATCCATGGTTCCAGTGGGGACTTTCAAAGGCATTAAAAAAAGGAAAAGGAAGAAAAGGAAACAAATATTGAGCTATTACAAAGAGATTCTAAGCAAGACATGCTTATTAGGCAGACTTCATTCTCCCTCGCACTTTCAAAGGCATCTGATTAAACCATCCCGGGGACGTTGACAAAGCTTTTGTCCATCTGTGCAGGACAGATAAACCATTCCTTGGCAGATTCTGATCATCTCAGGCCCGACACCCAAGGAGAAACCGTGACAGCGTGTCACGTGAGGCGGGAGCACCAGCCACGATAATCTAGACCAGCATGCCCTCAGCTTCTACCCGGAGCTCGTCTGTAAGATGAACTTGGTGGCACTTGGTAGCCCCGCTGGTGCTTGAAAGTACGTGGGATGATCTGGGCTGATGCCAAGGACAGCTACAGGCAGATAAAAAAGTGACAAGGAGCCAAACTTTCCAAGTGGCACAGTCTCAGGGCCTTTCTAGAACTACAGCATCACGGCAGCACAGAAGCACTTTGCCAGGCCCCCAGGGAGCCTCTGGGCTCAGCGTGTCACCCACTCCTGCTGTCACTGAAAACTGGCACGTGGGTCAGCCACACAGCTGTGCAATTGTTACGGGGATTCGGAAAGCCAAGTTTCCCTCCCAGATGGCTGCCCCCGTCACACAGACACCACCTTCCGGTCTCACCGGGCATCTTTCAGTGACATTACTGAATAGGTAGGTATTAGGGGCAAAAAGCAAGTAATGAAAATGCTATAGACCAGATGCTTCCCCCCCCCCCGCCCAATGATCTATTCACTGGCTTTATTTCTAGTGAAATTAAACATTCACATTTCAGGGTAAATCACGCCTCGTATCATGTCATTTACAGATCTTCGACTCACTTTTTTCTTTAATGAAAATAGCTCATTCTTCCTGGTGTTTTCATTTCTCATCAGTTCCACTTTAGTGCATCTAACAGACGCATTTGTCACTATTTCTAGATTAAAGAGTCATGGAATTGAACTGTGCCCATCCTGATAGTCCCAGCTAATCTCCACACCTCGAGGTCCTTTAATCACGTCTGCTGCATTGCTTCTGCTGTGGAAGGCGACAGGTCCCTGGGCAGCGTGCGGGGCCTGTGTCTGTCTACACTGCAAATGCTTCCATCATCACCTGTTCACACACGGGGAGCTGAGGCACAGAGGGGCTCCGTGTCCACGTCTCCAAAAGGTCGGTCATAAACCTAGACAGTTAACTTCTGTGGCCTATGTTTGTAATCACCATTTATTCCATAATGAAAAAAAAAATAACCCACATATTTCAAAAGTCAGAATTGAGTTGTGCCAAACATTTCTGTGAAATATCATGGAAAGATCAGATATCTGTCTAATACTTGAAAAATGATCATGCCAATTATCCTATCGTAGAAAGCTTTCTGACGGATCTCACAATCTGGGTGAGTTTTTCCTCCCATTTCACACATGCTGATTATTTTATTTGTCTCTCTCCCCTGCTTTATTTCCTTCCTCTTCTTCAGCTAGAAGAAATTGAAGCTGAAGTTGGTCACAGTGGGAATATTTACACTATAGAAAGGGGCAGATAACTCTAAACAGAGGTGTTTTCATTTTCCCAGAGACCTGGTTATTAGCTATTCGCCAGCGTGCCAAACCTTGTTTCACTCTCCCCTCTTCCTCTGTGCTCAAAGAATATGGTTTGCCTGACCTCACGCCTTGGGGGGAGGCGGTGAAGGGGCTGTGGAGAAGCAGGGTCAGGGTGAATTCCAGGCACGTCTTTCCCACATAGCCCTGGAGAGGTGGAGAAGGAGGCGGGAAAGCATTTGTGAGATTCATTCTGTGACCCTGGAGGTGGAAGCCCAGGGGGCTGGAGAGAAGGCGGGGTGAAGGACGTGTGATTTACTGTCTCAGCACCACTTAGGGAGGCCTGGTGTGGCTAAGTGTGCAACACCCATATTCTCCCTGTCACTCACTCGGTTGCTTGTGAGAGTTTAACAGGCCTGATCTACCTGTTAACAGTTTAACAGGGGAGGTTTAACAGGCCTGATCTGCCTCCCCCACTCAAACCTCCAGGCCCTCCCTTTCCTTTAGATGTTCTCATCCTCCCCATAGCCTTGGGTTCTTCTTCAATCAAGTCTCCTTAAATTTTCTGCATCTTAGAAACAAACATGTGCATACCTTCTCCACATGCTTTAGGTAATTTTTTTCTTGATGGAGTGTCATCTCTGCTGCTCCTGGGCAGACTGTGGTGCCTGGAAGCTGGGGATGTGCCATCCCTTTCCAGTCATGCTCAGGCCCTGTCCTGTGCCCCTGTGTGCATGCAGGTCTCAGTGAATTACTGTGACCATCAGTGACTGTCAGCGGGTGTCCCTGAAGCCAGGGTGTCCAGAAGGGCCAAGTCGCTGGGGAGACATGCAGGGTAAGGAGTTTTTCTCAAGGTGTACGATCTCCGGCTTAATTGATGATTCTCAATTGGGAAGGGGAAGGGGAGGACAGAAGCCCTCCAAGGGGTGGTGTTAAGGTTGAAAAAGGCACATAAAGCTGTTGTTTTCATAATATAAATATATACTATTTAAGGCCCCCCAAATATCTCTTTCACACCCAGGGTTGTCAGAAGACAGAAAGTGCTGTCAGCGAGGTTCTCCAGTGGGGCTGACCTGGCCGGGCTTTGCAGAGTGCACTGAGGTGACTACAGATGCTCCGGTGGCCGTGACAATGGGAGGGAGTAGGAGGCGGAGGCAGGTGGCCGACGTGAACATTCCCATGAGCGGCAGGTTTGATGGAGAGAGGGCGGAAGGCGTAGGAGCCACGTCGCCGTGAGAGCCAGGCGTGTCTGCACGTTTGCAAAAGTGGGTACCTTAAGAGAAGGGAGTTGTACAAATTTGGAATTGCCTGATGTCTATAAATTGTGAGCTCAGATCTAAGTGAGCTGATTCTGATGTGCTGGTGCACACCGACCAGAGCCTAAGTATAAAGTAGGAAAAATGAAATATGAAGTCCGTGTCTCCCCTGCAACCACCCCCTGCCCTCACATTCCTCTGGGTTTCCTCACTTGTTTCCTTTTCTTTTCTGTGTTCACAGCAGTGCTCAGACCACAGTCTCTCCTGACACTGCCGTGCTGGCTGCCCCCAAACCCACCTTCGCACCCGTGTCTGGCTCCTAGTAAGTCATGACCTGCTCCTGCTCGGCCCAGGTGCCCAGACAGCGTGGGCATAAACCCTGCTCTCTGGGGCCTGTGTTCTCCCCACACCCTCTGCTGCAGTTCCTGAGCTCACTCGTCACCATTCAGAGCCTCCCTCTGTGTCTGTCTGAACAAGGGGCAATCACACCTCCAGCCCCTCGGCCCACTCAGGGCTGGACATGGCCTGCCAGCTTGTGTTGGGCCCCCCCCCCCGGCCTGATCTGCCTCCCCCACTCAAACCTCCAGACCCTCCCATTGCTTTAGATCATCCTCATCCTCCCCATAGCCTTGGGCTCTTTGTCAATCAAGTCTCCTTAAATCTTCTGCATCTTAAAAACAAATATTTGCATACCATCTCCACATGCTTTAGGTAATCTTTTTCTTGACAGCTAAAATGGGATGCGATTATGGCAAATACACCCAGCACAGCTCACAGGCAGGACTGAGAGCTTCTAGACAGACGCCCTTTGTCTTAGGAATTCTCCCCGAATGTCATGTCCAGTCCCAGGGTGTTTACTCACAACACAGGTTCTTGCTCAGCCTGGCCAAGTCCTCTCTGAGGCTGAGGCCGGCAGGGTGGGGCACACACTTTGGCCGGCCTGCATGTGGACCCTCTGGGCAGAGGACAAACTCCGCTCCACTCCAGGGGCAGTGGATCTAAAGAGGAGGGCATGTGATGAGGTGTCGAGGGTGGACGCACTGGGTGTTGGAGCTTCAGAGGACACCAGTGGGGAATCTTTGCACCCACTTCTCTGAGCTCTGTGGGGCCCACGGCCCGGAGAAGCTGTTTGTCTCCACATGTGCATACCAAATGTTCTAGACAACTTCATCCTCTAGGGACACAGGCAAAGGTTCCCAAGGAAAATATTTTTCATAGAGTGAAAATACTTTGGAAAAAGATAAGCTTTTCTCCTGGACACTAGGGTTAAGCGGAAAATTGAGACAAGGGATGAAGTCTTATTTTTCTATATTGCCAGCCTCGGTGTTCCAAATCCCCCAGTGCCTGAAAATGCAGTCTAAATGACTTTTTTTTTCAAAGTTCTCCTCAGCTTGTGGCTTGAGCTTTATCTCACACTGGTTTTTACAGCTAAATAATAACTCTCTGACAAAGGGGCTTAATGAAGGTGGTGCGGATGGCTGGCACAGAGGCAGCGGTGAAGGTGCGGGGAGAGCCGGCTCGGGGTCCCATCAGCCAGAACCACATGCCGGCGGGCGGCCTTGATCGGAGATATTAGGCCAGGGTGCATTGTGAGAATCCCGCAATTTATGCAGGTTTTTCAGAGTAGAGAGTCCTGAAGCTTCCCAATATCAAAAGGGCTCAGTAGCTCACATGAGAAGTATTTAAAGAAAATTGGCCCCCAAATCACTGGGCTATTGTCATGCGTTCTCCTCCAGCTCAGAAAAAGGCTGAAGTAGAAGCTATTTTTAAAGGATATTAGAAAATATCCTCTCTTAAGTGTCTTGATCAGGAGGTGAATTCAGCTGTGTGTGTTTAAGTGGGAGATGACTCAGGGATTCCGACCTGGACTTGGCGCCCCTTTCTGCGCTGTGTAGTCGAGCCCTCTCATCCCTGTCTACCTGGACTGTGGACAGCTCAGGACGGAGACCGGGGACAGCCTGACGTCCATGGGGGAGAGTGGTGGTGGGGGGTGAAAGGGGAAGGTGGCAGCGAGGCAGGTGGCTGTGTTCTTCACGGTGCTGGCGAGGAGCATTTTCCAGGCGTGCCTCCTGCCGGGGCTCCCTTGAGACTCTTCCTCGCACCCTGTGTCCAGCGGCCTCCCGTGCCCTCACAGGGCTCCCTCAGGTCGCCCTGCTCATGAGTAACAGGGGTGAACAGCAGCACGGTCAGAAAGCCGTGCTGGATGGCCTTGCGATTCTGGGCTCCAGCAGTCAGGTGGGTTTCGTGCCTGTTTGTTTTTAAAGCTACCCAGTTGTTTGAGCCTCTGGGCAGCTCTGGGTTGTACGTTCCCCCCGTTCCTGTGACCGAGGCCGGGCCGGGTGGACAGAGCAGGTGCGGCTGCTGCAGAGAAGCCCCTTGTTCCCTGGGACAGGCAGTGGGATGTCTGGGCGCTCGGTATGGAGGGCGGGCTTCATGGATCTGCATCACAAGGACGTTTCCAGAAGGTTCACTGTTTTCATTGCATAGAGAGGGACAATGTGTGCTTCCTGCAATTGGGAATGCAGGGTTCTTTCAGAAGGTACCTATTTAAGGGTTTCCAAAGAGCAGAGGTTTGCACTGCAGGAAGAATTTAGAACTTATCTCCCCCCTCTCAGAAAGCACACGAGGATGGGTAATCTCACAGTCTGGAGTTAAGTGCTTGGAGATCCTCCGGGAGGACGAGGACCCTGCCCCGCTGTGTCTCCCTCTGTAAAAACTTGATGCCATTACTGAAGAAAGAGCGAGAGGGAAGCCAGGGACGCAGGTTGTATTTTCTGCAGAGGCTTTCAAAAGGCATTTGACAAAGTATCCTGTAGACACCTCCCATGAAAGGGAGGATTTATGAAATACAGAAAAAAAGAAGTCATTTGAAAATGAGGTGGAGAGAGCCAGGAGCCATGATTAGTCACCCTGACAGACGCTTGGAAAATGGGACCCGGCGTGGCTGGTTCAGGAGCTGCCCCTCGGCCCACAGCAGCCTGCCCAGCACCGTCAGCCCCGGGGATGGAGCCCACCTGCCTTCTCTGGAGCAAGCACTTTGGTTTCTCCAGATCTCGGCAGGCAGCGGGGGCATTTGGGGAGGGTGGTTCTGACAGTCCATTCAGCTGGACAGCTGGGCAGCAGCAAGGTGTAGTGGCTGGTGGTCAGGGCTCAGGTCACCCGGGGATTACTGAGCGGCTGGGGCCAGGTGCTCAGCTCCCCCTAAGGTCCTGACTGTGCGGGGGTCACTCTCCCAGCTCCTCCTAAGGTGCTGACTGTGTGAGGGTCTCTCTGTTCCCCCTAAGGTGCTGACTGTGCGGATCACTCTCCGAGCTCCTCCTAAGGTCCTGACTATGTGGGGGTCACTCTCCCAGCTCCTCCTAAGGTCCTGACTGTGGGAGGGTCACTCAGCTCCCCCTAAGGTCCTGACTATGTGGGGGTCACTCTCCCAGCTCCTCCTAAGGTCCTGACTGTGGGAGGGTCACTCAGCTCCCCCTAAGGTCCTGACTATGCGGGGGTCACTCTCCCAGCTCCTCCTAAGGTCCTGACTGTGGGAGGGTCACTCAGCTCCCCCTAAGGTCCTGACTATGCGGGGGTCACTCTCCCAGCTCCTCCTAAGATCCTGACTGTGCGGGGGTCACTCTCCCAGCTCCTCCTAAGGTACTGACTGTGCGGGGATCACTCAGGTCCTCCTAAGGTCTGACTGTGCGGGGGTCACTCAACTTAAAGCAGTAGCTACTTTTAGGACAACCAGCTCTGTTTTGTCCCTGCTGGCTTCTAACAGCTCCAGTACCCTGGTCTTGCGGTGACCTGGGTCCATGGTGTTCTCAGAGGTTGGGCCCGGCTGGGGAAGCTCACAGTTGTCCTGGGCTTTTCCTGTCTCACCCCGGAAGTGCCACCCTTTGTCCCTGCCTCGTGGTCACCTGGTGTCGTCCTCGGTGCACAGCTTGTCAGATTTCCAGGGACTGGAGGTCACCACGGGGTGGACTTGGAGGTGAGTGTTCTGCACAGCCACTCTCCAGACATAAGTCAGGGGCACCCTCGGTCACTGCTGTGACTGTGCTGTCATCACTGTTCCCTCCTCACCCTCCACCTTCCTCCAGGCGCGACTGGATTTTCTCTGAACTGCTGGTGCTCTGCCTCTCTGTGCAAGGCCCCAGGGGCCCGGGAACGCGCTCTCTGTGCTGCCCAGTGGACCAGCGAGGGCAACAGCAGCTCACCACGGGAAAGGCGAGGTTCTTCTCGGAGTAAATATGGACAGAGCATGTTCTGAAATACGGGGGCTCACTACTTGGCAATCTAACAAGGAGAGGGTGCAGGCAGACCATATTTGCTGTAACTGGCAACACAGAGAACATTTTCAGGGAAGAGCTGCTTAACGTTTTTGTCTTGCATCGTTCCCCCAAAGCGTCACAAAAGATCCGGTATTGTCTCTCTCGTCAGCACACTCGGGAGTTGTCGGAGATTCTGGCACCATCTAGTTGCAGAGAAGCTGTGAGACTCTGCCTCCCTTAAACGTTTGTCGATGTGAATTTTGCCAGTTGCTGCCATTTCTTCCCACATTTGGACTTACCTCTGTGGAGAACTGTTTCCACCCTTGCCGTGTTGTAGGTCATTGTGGGCCCTCCAAGCTCTCTTCCTGAAGGTTGGACCTGTGCCCACGGACAGGAGACCAGTGGAGAAGCTCCAAACTACAGGAAAAGGCAGCAAGGTAGGGATGGACCCCCTCTTAGAGAGCTATGTCTGCAGACCAGTGACAGCTGGGCATGAAGGGGCTGTGTCCTTGATGGCTTCTGTTCAGGTAAGTCTGGCCCGACACGCATGATTTCCACATTACACGTTTAGCTGCAGCAGAGAAGACGTCCACCTCACAGGGCCCTCGTGGTGCACTCCCTTCCCTGCCCACTTCTCCTCGCTAGCCAGAGAGACTCCTCCTGTGGTCTAAGCGATAGACTGGACACTGAGTTTCTTCTCCAGAGACCAGGTTGATCCAGTAGACAAACCATCAATTAAAAATAGCTGAGGAGAAAAAAGCCCTTACGAAGAGCATCAGAACATTAAGCACTGGAATTCTAGAAACCATTCTGTTGGAGGAACTTCTCAGCCTGCATCATCTGACAAATGGACCTTTTAGTACTCAGGTGCCACCTAGGAAGGTTTTGGTCAACGATGGCCCATATATGTTATATAATACTGTATTTTACTGGATCTTTTCTAGGTGTGCTTAAACACACACACACTTCCCCTGGGCTGCACCTGCTCACACTGGTCCACATGGACCCACACTGCACAGGTGTGCAGCCCAGAGCGAAAAGGAGGCCGCACTGTCTGAGCAAGTCCAAGTGCAACCCATGACCGTCACACATGATCAAGATTCCTCAGAACGAATTTCCCAGAATGTGTCCCCTTTGTTAAGGGACACATGACTGTTCATATGATTGCTGAAAAACATTGGAAGGATCAAGATGTTTGTAATATATTCTGACGGTGGTAAAAATTTAAAAATGCTCCCTAATATTTAATATTTATTTGGATGATAAGTATTTTTTCCTAGTGAAAGAATGTTGCTGGAATTTTAAACTTAAAAATTGGGTCCAAAATCAATAATCCAGAAATGATCTCATTTCCTTTATCAAATCCACATTTTTCTAGTCCTCACATTCTTTAAGGCTATAGTCTGTAAGTGGAAATTCCATAGAACATCCCTTGATGAAATATTTTGCATCTGCCTTTTCTCATGCTGTAGGGTTGCAGGAACTTCTGGACGGGAGTGTCATTTGGGGAGGACAGCGAGTGATTAGAAAGTGACTGTTCTGTTCTTGTCACACACTGACACTCAGTTCTGCTGCCCCTCTCCTGCTCTGACGGCGCAGACATCTAAGGGAGGCTCAGCACAGGAGCCACCGCAGACGTGCAGTTCTGATTGTGACACTCTCACAGTTACACACCTACCACTGTGAGGGACGTGGTGGGTAGTGTCCACCCTTGAGCATGGACTGGTCAGGCGTAATCAGCTGGAGGAGGAAATCCCAAAGCAGCAACACAAGAGAGTGACTGAAAGTCTTAGAATGAGCGTGTGGGGACATTGCGGTCGGAGAAGCTGTCAGGATTCCTGCCCCAGGACAGTGGTGGTGCTGGAGAAAGACCCGTGGAGAGCAGAGGTCCCCTGGGAGCTGCCCTGGGGCTGCACGCCCAAGGTGTCCTGTCTCAGACAACCCCATTAGCAAGTTCTCTCCTCTTTGAAAGAGGTACCAACCACACACATGGCACGTGGGACCACAGCTCTGCCTCTGACACTCCACACTCGTGAAGCAGCCGCTGCTCTTGGCTTTGGTGATAATTCACTTTTCCTCATCCTCTTCCCTCTGTGACCAACTTTGTCCCTTCTTTGCTGGTTTCTCTTTCTCTTCCAATTCACGGCTAAGAGTGCTTCCCCACTCTGCCCTCTCAGAACCATCCCAGGCTGAGAGCTGATCAATTTTTAGGGAATCAAACCAGCACCTCCACATGCTAGTCACAGAGTCAATATCCAGCTCTGATGTCTCCCCAGAGCTAACACCCAGATCATCAGCCTTACACCAAACATTTTGACCCAGGACTCTGCCCCAATGAGACATCGCCCCATCTCTGTCATTTCAAGACGTGATATTCTCACTCTTGTGCTTCTCTTTATTCCTCAATTCTGGAGAATTGCCTCGTTCTGTAATTTCTGAAATTCACTAGCTCTGTAATGGGATGTATTTTCCAATCCCTTCCATGAAAAATGCCGGTTTGAAAATTCAAAGAACATTACCCTTTGCCTTCTGGTAGTTTTGTTTCTTTTTGTCAAATATGCTGAATTTAATACAATATGGGAATCTTAATCATTCTTTTTGCTGTGTCTGTGTGTGTGTGTTGGGAGTGTCTGTGCATTTATTTACTTTTTACAGTCACCGTGCCTATCAACATTCTGTTTTGAAAGTGCTAAGTAGTGTTAATATATTTCTTGAGAAAAATACATTTGAAAGAATCAAGGCTTCAAAGAAAATAGGTAGTCTTCTCCACACTAACAGAGAAATTGTATGTTTGTGATTAAGAACACGTGTCTAGGGCGGCACCTGTGGCTCGAAGGAGTAGAGCACCAGCCCCATATGCCAGAGGTGGTGGGTTCAACCCAGCCCTGGCCAAAAACTGCAAATAAAACAAAACAAAAAGAAAAAAACGACATATGTCTAGCCACCATTTACTGTGGTATTGTCATTCTCTATATACATATGTTTAAAAGTGAGGAGACAGGAGACATTTAATAAAAATATCCTTATTATTATTATTTTTGAGGTCGGTAAAATAATAAACATAACTTTACAATAATGGCCCTGTAGGCAATGCCGAGGACTTCTTAGAGGAGGAGCTGCTGCTTTTGTTGTGACACTCGTGAGAATCATTCTGCACGCAATGTGCTCAGAGAGGACAGGGAAATGTCAGATCTTAGAGGACCTGAATTTCTCTGTAGCACTTTGGGGTTTCAGAAATATAACTGATATCAGAATATGCTCAAGATTATGTTGAGGGAATCTGGCTGAATTTTCTGCAATTTTACTAAAATCATCCAGATATTTTGCAACTAACAGGTTCACTAATTTTGATATGGGTTCTACCCAAATGGGCATACAAATTAAAGGTGGGAGGGATGTCTGGCTTTTAAATTAATATATATATATATATTTTAAATTTTGCTCCATTGTTGAAATGTATGGGCTCTCTAGTGAAAGCTGCCAAAAGTTACTGTGTGAGTGGGTTGAGGATTGAGGGCCCAGCCTGGTCTCTACCTCTCTTTGCAGACATCCTCGTGTGGGCCAGGTCTCCTGGACCCGCCTGTGGTAAGGTGTCTGGGGTGGCCGCCCGGGGGCCCCATCCAGAAGGCAGAGCCTCGAGTTTCGAGGGGCAGCAGTGTGGGAGCTGGCGCTGGCCTCCCGTGCTGTGCCACGGGCTTCCGGGGAGGCTGGGCCCGACCCTCTTCTCAGGACACCGGGAGGAACTGTTCCCCTCTCACCTCCAGGTTCAGCTGACTGGTCTGAACTCCGGAGCTCATTCGTGGTGCTCTCCCATCCTGGGAAACCTCGAATTTCCTTCCTTCCAGTGTGAGAGCAACTTGTAAACACACTTGCACACAATACACATGTACACACAGACACACACGTGCACACAGACACACATACACATGTGCACACAGACACACACACAGACATGCACACTCAAACACAAAATACATGTACACACATATATATTCACACACAGACACGCATGTGCTCACAATGCACACACAGAAACACATAAAATACACGTGCACACACAAATGCACACACACAAACATACGTGCATGCGTACACATGCCAAAGTACATCCGCCACTCCTCCCCGCTGCTCCCTGGGCTGTGTCCTCTTTGGCTTATCTTCTCTGACACGGTCACAGACCATAAAATTAGAAGTTAGCCCCAGAGCAGAGATCATGGGCAGCAGCGCCCACAGGGATACTTCCCTTGGCAGCCCGTGTCACTGCTCCGCTTTCCACACAGCTCTGTTCCCAGAACAAAACTGCTTTACTTTAGTTAAAGCTGCATTTTCTTCTTTCTCTCTTCCTTTCTTAAAAACAGAAGTGAGTTTGCCTTTGAACAGTAGCTTTCAGCCCATTGCTTGGCCAGAGAGTGACTGCCTTTGGCCCTGGGTTCCTCTTCTGTCAGTGGTTAGGGAGGGGGCGTTTCTTTAAGTCCCAGAGTCCCTATTTGTAATGAGAAAGACATTAGACCCCGTGTCCCGAGCTCTGCTGCTCCTGACCCTCAGGGTCATCTCCCTGCCTGTAGTCAGCCTCCCAGGGAAATCTCCATGATGATGAGGGGGCCCCGTCCTGCAGCCTCCGGAAGGCTCTGGGCCCAGTGTCAGGCCTCTGGCTCTGCAGGTGGGGTTCCTGATCACCCAGACAGCAGGGCCCTGGTACCCGGGTGTCCCCACAGACCACTAGGCCCCGCACCCCTTCTGTGTGGAAGTGGGACCCCCCTTTCTTAAGGCACCTGGCTGGGAGGCAGATCCCAGGGGTGCCATACCCCCCACCCCGCTAGGAGGTGGAGGGCATGAGAACCCCAAAGGAACCAGCATTTTCAGCAGAGCACCTGGCCAGTGTCCTGGGAAGCCAGTGGCTCCCAGACCTCCAGGCTGTGAGGCCCACTGAAGAGCTGCTGCAGGAAGCCACTTTGCAGGTGGGGCCAGTAATTCTCACAGGAGGCGCTTCTGGGGAGTCCCTTGCCTCCTGCCGAGTCCCCTGACCACTGGGGTGGGTGGTGCAAACATTCTTCAATCACAACCACTTGCCCAACAACTGTAGATTGATGCTTTTTAGCAGGTAGGTGGCATGGGGACAACATGCAGGTCATCAGACATGGGGTGGGGAGACCTTCTTGCTCATTTTATTTGATTTAGACACTGACAGCTGCTCACGTTTCCCAGCTTTTCAGTTTTGTTCCCACATAGGATGTGCCCTTTGAACCCGAGTCCTCCCTGCGACCCTGAAGGACCACATGGGGTCTGTCTGTGTCCCCTGTAGGACACATTTCTTATGGCCCTGGGTAGGATGCGTCTCTCGGGGGCCCCATAGGACACTTCTCTTGTGGCCTCTATAGGACATGTCTCTTATGGGCCCCTGTAGAACACGTCTTTTGTCGGTCCTGTAGGGTGCGTCTCTTGTTGCCCTTTAGGCCTCAAGTTCATCATTTACTCTTGTGGGGACCTGGCGGCTGCTCTCACCACCCGCAGGGCAACTTCAGGCTGCCCCTCTTTTCTGCTCCTGGGTTCTTGATGGCTATTTAACACCCGGCACATACAGGGCACCACTCGTCAGGGAAACACAACATACCAAAAAAGGGTGTCATGTACTTGAGGACCATGTGGGACACGGGGGTCTCAGGGACAGTGGGCATGTGGTCTGACTGTCCAGTGGAAAGAGCAGGTGGGGTGTTGACCCCCACATACTTTGAGGGTCAGTCTGCAATGAACCTCGCATGGTTGCACAGAGTCAGCCGCAGTGAACAGACAGGCATCTCCCTGACCCTTGTGGGCCTCTTCTCACCGGCCAGACTGCACTTTGCGTGGCACATGCTCTCTGCGTGTGTGTGAGTTCACGTTCGTCAGTGTGCACTTGTCTCTGCGTGTGCACACATGTGCACATACGTTTTTCCTGTGTGTGCCTTGTGTGTGTCCCTGTCTGTGTGTGGTGCACCTGGGTGTCTGAGTGCTTGTGTGTGTGTTTCAGGCTCTTTGTACTCCAAGCTTTGCATAGGTAATTCATCTTAAAAAATCAGCAGTTTTAATGTTAATTGCAGCTTAATTCTTAGCCTACAGTTGTTCAAAGGTCATGTTTAAACCATGAGGCTCATCAGCTTGAATTTGAGGAAGGTCAATTCTTTTTGCACAGCCTGGGGGGATTTTCTGCCCCTTGGTGTTCTTGCTGCCCCTAAAGGTCTCTGCTGAATTTGGGGGTCAGGTGACTGGTGGGAAGGTCACTGCAGATTGTTAGCTGAGACCAGTGATTTCCCCTGTGCCTGGAAGCACAGTTCTGGATTGCTCATGTAATATCAGAGATGTTAGCAAAACCCTCTGCTGGAGCAGCTGTTCTCTTACTCGAGCTCAAACTGTGGCATGTGACAAAAACTTGTCTCATGGCTGAGGCATGGAATGTGGCTAGGGCACAACATGTGACTAAGTGTGGAATGTGGCCAAGGTGTGGCACTTGGCTGAGCTGCAGCACGTGGCTAAGATGTGGCACCTGGCTAAGGAGTCACGGAGTTACAAGCCTCAACCTGGGAGGGCTGCAGGGAAGCAGCTATCTGCGTGGGTCTGTCTCCACTATTAATGGGGTGCTTGGTGTACTTTGGATGAAGGCTCAGGTGCAGCCAGGTCACTCTGCCACTGTCGGGCAGCATCCTGATGCTGTCCCCACCGGAGTGGTGCCTCTCAGAACCTCCCCTGCACCCCAGCCTCTCAGACCTCCCAGACATTCCTCTGGGTTCAGGCGTCTACACCCTGTGGTGTTTTGGCATCTTCGGTGTGATTAAAAGAGATTGTTCTTTGGATGATGGCATTTTTTCTCTCGACTTCATGATGACAGACACTTTCCATGTTGGTGGGGCTGTGGACAGTGATGCGTGTGTGGATGGTTTCAGACCAAGGTTGAATTGGGGCTCTGGGCTCTCCCATCATCATGTCACCTTGGCCTTCGTCACCCATGGGAGCCAGGCCGGTGCCGTCACTGATGGCCTCTGGGTCCCTGGGCTGGGGTCCCATAGGAGCCAGCTCCTGACAAGCCCAGCGGGGAGGAGACCTGCGCTGCTCCAAGTCCCGGCACCCTGTACGTGACCTTCAGCTACACTGTCACCGGCTTTGGGCCCACACTTGTGCTACAGCTGAACTTTCAGTTCATTGTACAGCATCATTTTGTGTTTGTTCTTTTATGTTTTATAGTGTTTTTCCCCTTGGTTTTCTATTTTTATTTGCATGCAACAGTTGGACATATTTTGAAGGATGTATGTAAAACACACACACACACACACTCACACACACACGGGCCACCACTGCTTTCCTTCCCTCCTGCCAGACTGTTCATTTCTGCAGGAGACAGCGCCCACTTTCCCCTCATGGGCTTTCTGCACCTATCGCTATATGGCCACATTGAACATGCTCTAAACCTCCTGGGATCTCCATTTCTTCATCAGAAAATGGGGATGAAAATAGACTGAAATCACTCTTTCTTTTGAGGGTAAAAGGAGGCAACTGATGTAAAACATTTTACTGGACCATATTAAGCTCTCAGTAAATATTAACTCCTATTAAGCAAATAACTAAATTAGATTGTGTTATTGTTACTTTAGATATGGAAAGTGAGGTGGTAAATTCAGGAAATAAATGTTTATCTGTCCTCATTACAGCATGAGGCGCGGTCTGGGAACTGGGCAGTCCCAGCCCACCCTGAAAGCCATGAGATTCCTCCTTGTCAGGGAACAGGGAGTGAGGTCTGGGGGCGCCCCATCTGATGCCTTCCATAGGAACCCGAGGTGCAGAGGCCCGCACAGTGAGGGAAGGGGTGGCTCCAGTTCTCCACCTGGAGAGAAGGTGCGTTTTCCTGGTGCAGATGTAGCACGCAGCACGCCTGGGTATTTAAGAAATAGCTCCAGCGTGCTCTAAAGAAGGTAAAGGGTTAATTTTCTGAAAAATGTTTTCAATCTACAATTAAATTTAGAGTATGCAGAAGCTGGGAGAGAATCATAATTGTTACGTTTTCTGAGCCACAAGGTGGAAATGCTGAAGGGCCAAACTGAAAACACGACAGGAAATGGCCTTTTGGGTGACAGCTCCGCCAGAGTAGTCAGAATAAATTTCTGAAGGTCTCCTTAGATGTGTAAATATAACTCATTAAAATCAGAGCTGGTGCTTTTTGGATTATTTTCTAACATTTTGTTTAACGTGGTGTTTTTTGTCACTGTGGAAGGGAAGGCAGCTCGCCTCAGCATCCAGACCCTGCCGCTGAGCCATGGCGTGGCAGCTCACGGGCCTAGGACACCTGTTTGGTTTGTCTGCCTCACTCCCGGGGATGGTACAAAGGCCTATGCTGGCTGAGTTCCTGCCCCCTAATTCCAGGTAACACGACCTCTCCTGAGGGTGTGTGAGGTTGGACCTGTCTCTGGAAACTACGTGCCTCTCACCAATGTCATGTTTGTAAACTGAACACACATGTCTGAAAAACATAAATTCTGATTCTGTTTCAGTCACATACATTCTGAATGACAAATATTTGATGACATTGCATATGCCACAATATACGTGGGTCATTATGAAAGTTCTGAGATACACAAAAGCCAAGAAACGTGAACTCTGTACAGATGGAAACAAATGAAGCCCTCCCAGGAATGCTGATGAGCTGAGCAAGTTGAAACTTGCAGGGGTGAATCAGAAGGGACCCTGTCGGCTGTGATTCTTGGAAGCCAGATAATGGATAACACAGTCTGTCTCAAAACTTTGGTAGTAACCCACATCTTAAGCCCAATAAAACCCGGAGCCCCTTCCCTTGTAATGAAGCCAATTTCAGAGATTTCAGAGAACACAGAATATTAGGGCTGAGCTGGATAGTGTTTTAAACATGACAAATTTAAATCAGAGAGTGGGCTCTCAGCAGAGAACGTGCCCCATTGTTCTGACGCGGGGACTTCTCCGAGGCAGGCCTTTGCCAAATTTTCACGAGCTGTGCCAAGGCAGCCCCATTGTGAATATGCAAAAACCCTGGGCACTGTGGCAGGTCTTTGACATGTCAGGGAAATGCTCTTTGGTGGTGAATGAAATCTCTTGGGAGGCTCATAAATCCTGTGCAACAAATTATACACTAACAGGTTCTTAGGGGAATTCAAATAAATCCTCACAACCGCTTAGCAGGTAATCTCCAGATCAGATTCCCATTTTTCTTAAGAGCAAAATAATATATGGCTTCTTACACTCTCATAGTGAAATGCTATATATCAAAGATATGAATTTAGTCGAAATATTGATCTTAAGCCAAAGTGAAACTAGGAGAAAGTTTAATGCTTCTTACCACAAAAGAGAAAGGGATGAGGGGTCGGTGCATAAAAACGTGCTTTATAAAGTGAAGCGTTCTGGAGGGAAGGGAGAGAACATTCCAGAAGCCTGAAGACTCTGACATCACCTTGTTAAGGGAGCCCCGCAGAACCGTCCACAGAGCCTCTTCTTACCCAGCGAGTTGTCATGGAGACGTGCCCTTGCAGTCAGAGGACTTAAGACAGACTGTGAAGAAGGGGCCCATCTCAGCGTTGTGTGAACTGTGTTAAACAGATTTCACTGCATCACAAGCCACAAGCGTGACTGTGTTGATGTCCACCCAGAGAGGCCGCCCCGGAGGGCCGTGGTGTTTGCAGTGTGGCCGGGCACTCTCGGTGTACCAAGGCTGGTGACGAGCTGAGCAAGTTTCCCAACAGTCAGGTGAATGCAGACCTTTCTTTTTTATCCCCAAAATGAATCAACCCAAATCTCCATGGAGTTGCTAATGACCTCTGGTGTCACAAGGCAAATGCTTGTAAAAAAAAAAAAAAAAAAAACAACTTTCTTTTTTATCCTCATTTACCAAAATGAATCAACCTGAATCTGTACTGAGCTGCTAATAACCTCTGGTGTCCCAGGGCAGATACTTGGTTTTTTGGTTTGTTTTTTAAAAGTTTTTAAAATAGTTATTTAGTTTTTCTTTCCAGAGCTTTCATCACGTCATTTATTGTTCACTTTTCTGCCTGTTGTCTGGAATTTATGAGTGAGCTACACTTCTGAGTGAGGTAAAGGAGGGTTGCATGGTGGTGTTCACACCAAACTCACACCCCAGCCGGCGGCTCTCATTTTTATTTTTAATGTTTGAAGCACAAGAGGTGTTGCAATCACTGTCCTTTGGCTTGAGTTGCTAGATGTGACTTATCAGACACCAGCAGCCAAAGTCCTAAGAAAACCAAAGTGGCTTTTCTCAATAGGCTATTACTTATTTATTTGGGGGATTTATAAAATGTGGCCGTCGCGCAGAGCCTCGGGGTGCATGAATAATGCAGAAGTACAAAACATTAAGGAACAGAAACAAACACGGGCCCGACGTGTAGCTCCATTTCTCTCAGCAGACAGAAAACACTTTTTTGATCAATACCTTGAATTACAAAGAGGAATTACTAAAAAATGCAAACAGGAATTTAATAGGACATAAAAGATTTAGTCATCAAACAAATGCTTTTCTGCCATCTTGTGCACACGGTGAGGCGGCTGGGCGTCCGTGGGGAGGCCCTGGGGAGGGCCGGCTCCTGTGTGAACAAGTGACAGAGGAGTTGACTCACAGGTTTTGCAATGAAGGGGCAGGTGGGGGCATGCAGTCGGCTCTGCGCTGCTGCACGGGGATGGTCAGGTGACACGCACGGTGGCCCGGCCACAGGAAAGGCTGTGCGTAGGCTTTTCAAAGAGGAGGATGCGGCCCGATGCTGTTTTTCCTGGGGCCACCTTAGGACCCTGAATCTCAAACTCTGGTCCCTTCTCTTGGGAGGCTCTCCCCTGTCTGTTTCCTGGTGCTCTGACAGGGTCACGTTGGGCTGATGACCCATCAGTTCTGTGCCCCGACCCCTCATGGCTGTCCTGTCGTTTTTGGAAACTTTTCCAATGACTTGAACGAGTATTTTGCAAATTCCTTTTCCCTCCGATGTTAATCTCTAGCCCTGCTTGGTCTGAATCACCTGTTACCCTGATTTTTCAGCCCTTTGAACGCTGCTTTTCAGTCTCACAAACTTGAGGGTCTGCAGGGGCTGCTTCTGCAGCGGCTGCACCTGCCACGCCCCACCTGTGGGCCCCTCCCCACCTGCTCTCGGTGGCTGGGCCCCTCCATTGCTAAGCAGCACTGATCAAAAAGGGGCTTTTCAGGGAGGGCCGAGTGTCTTGGGATTTTGCTGTGACTGATTCATACGGTGTTTGTTTTGTTACAGGCATCCTCCTGATTAACACTAATAAATCACAACTTGTTGAAGTGACAGTGACTGTTGGATTACAGCTTTTGCTTCAGGAAAATCTATTATGGAGAAAATCAATTCACATTGTCTGCAAGAAGAGGACGAGGTCAAACACCAGGACAGAGACCGGACAGGACGTTCCTTGAAGCTATTCAGTGAGTGACGCCCTTGGAAGGTGGCCCCACCTTGCAGTGTGGGCTCCCAGCAGCTCACGCAGGGGCCTTTAACAGAGCTTTCCACAGTGACCCAGTGACTGCCACTGCTCTCCCTTGGGTGGACGAGGGGCCACGCAGACACTTGGAGACCTTCCTTCCTGTCTGTCCTCAACTGCCCACTGTGGTCATCACGTGTCGTGCCTCCTGGGTCTTGCAGGCCTGTCATCTTGCAGTGGTTCTGGAACTCTCTGGACCCTTCCTTGGGCCCCTGCTCTGGAATTCCCGTAGTTCCACAGACATGACAGAGATCTGGGGAGCACGGCAGCTCTGGGGGCCTGGGCCCCTCGCGTGGTCTCGTCCCCCGCCGCCCGCCTCTCCATCTGCTCACTTGACCTCTGACAGGCCTCTCTGGTCTCTGTCCAGCTCACTGTGTCCAGAGTTGCTGGGCAGCCCCCTCGCCTAGAAGACGTCTCAGCTCATCCAGCCACTGCCAGGGCGCAGAGTCTACGGTTGGCTCAGCACGAGTCCCCTTCCCTGTCCCCATTCCTGTCACTTCTCCCCTGACCCCTCCGTAGGGTCAGAGAAACTGGCCTGATGGTCTGCACTGAGCTCACAGCACAGAGTGATGGGACGGCAGCGTGTCCAGCTGTCTGGAACACGACACATGATGGACATCATTGCTGTGCAGAGGAGAGAGGTTGATTCGCGGGGTGCGTCTCGGAGCCTGGGCATTGAGAGCCATAGTTAAGGACGGCCCTTAGAGCAGTGATTTTCAAACGGTGTGCCAAGGCACGCTGGTCTGTCGAGAGAAGAGCTTCAGTGTGCCCTGAAAAATTTTAAAGATTATTAATTAAATTATTTTCTAAAGAAATTCAAAGCATAGCAAGTATATTTTTTCACTCTTTGTTTTGACCAACATAATTTAAGTGTGCCACAGAAGTTTAACTGTGGGCTTAAGTGTGTCGTGAGATAAGAACAGTTGAACAACACTGCCTTAAAGCATAACATCGCTGCTCTGCTGAGAACCTCGCACTGTCTCCCTGCCTCACTGCAAGGGGAAGCCCAGTCCTTGGAGCAGCTTAAAGCCCTGCAGGGCCTGTCCCCACCCCACATGGGGCCTCTCATCTCTCCTACAGCCTCCCTTGCCCTTCAGCACTGGCCACTGGGCCAGCCAGGTCTAGATGCTTGGGGACGCTGCCCCTTTGTGGGGAAGGTTCTTTCCCAGGACCCCACCTATCTCAGCCTCCTCTGTACGGGTCTGGGCAGCCCCCATGTTCTCAGCAGGGATGTCCTGGGTGTCCAGCCTGGTCCTGGCCTCCCCTCTGCAGGTCAGGGCAGCCCCCATGTTTTCAACAGGGACACCCTGGGTGTCTTGTGTGGAAGGCACTTCCCCTCTGCTCTCCACCCCCAGCCTCCTCCCTTGCTCTGGGCTTTCTGTTTTCTTTAGACCGGCCTTATCATATGGTTTCCTGATTATGCTGACATGAGGTGCGTCTGCTCCCCTCACTGATATATCCTGAGTAATCCCCCCAAGGGCTGTTCCAGATCTATTAGTGTGGAGCACTCATGAGGGAGACAGTGTTTTTGAAAGGAGACCCCTCTGTGGCCCACCAAAGTCAGGAGCGTTCAGTGACAAATAGGCTGGTATGTGGGGTGTGATCCATCTTTGAGTGAAAATATATATCTCACGCCTGCGGTGTTTCTTGTAAGGAATGTTTCCAAGAAACAAACACTCAGAGTGGTTTTATTCTGGTGCGTGGGAACATAAGACATTATACCCTCCTCTGCATTTGTTTATTAATTTTGCAAAGAGCATGAAGTCAGTAACAAGAATCTAAAGCCTTTCAGTGAGGATTGCCCCAGGCATCCTTTGGGTTGTTAATTTCTCCACCTGGCTGCATTCCAACCTCCCCAGGGGCTGTTTTTCCTGAGGTTCCTCTGGGAATGTGGACTCAAGGAAGCACTATTCAAAGTAAATTTCCAAGGTAATTTCACTCTGGCCCCCTCCGCCCCTAAAAAAGTATTCAGGATAAAGCTTGGAGGCGAGGTCTATGGAGGCTTCACATGCTACATGGAGGGGACACCCACCTCCTTAACGCCTGGCCGCAGCTGGCCCCACTTTGGGGCACTGACAGAGGGGCCCCCAGCACCATGTGCCCCCTCAGAGCACTCTGCGGGTTTGCACCTTGTCCTGGCAGCTCAGCACTCCAGGCCTCTCATCTTGTATGCTCCATCATTTACGTGGACATTCTTTGTTCCTAGGCGTCTTGTGAAAACTTCTCCTTGTATCTCCATATCCCAAATACCTGGCAACAACAGACCTGTGATAAAACACCAAAGGAAAAAGAAATAATGTGGATCAACCAGGACTGAGGTTGAGGTGCGAGCTGGGTCGTCCTGGTTGGTGTGGGCTGGGAGGGGAAGGGAGCTTGTCCCGGCCCAGGCGGGCGAGGGCAGGGGTGGCACAGAGGAGGGAGTGGGCCCTGGGCAGGCTGATTATGGGGAAAGTGTAGCGTCCTGGTTCTTCTGAAATGCAAATGGCAGAGAGATAAATACCTAGGCATCCTCAGGAGCTAATGACAGCAGCATGATCCAAGATGCCAAGTGGTCTGAGGCCTGGCAGCGTCTCTACAGCGACAGTCCCTCCCCTTGCTCTGCTCACCTCCACAGAGAGTCTCCAGAGTTAATCTTGATGAAATTCTGGTAAGAAACCGACAGGGTAGAAAACGACCCTACTTCCTTTCTCTGTTACCTCACTCCAGCTGCCAGGTTGAACAGAACGTCTTACAGACGCACGGCCCATTCTCAGAGAAGCCGGTAATGTACGTCATTTCAGTTCTAAGTGTCTATTATTAGGGTTGGCAAGCCTAATGCCTGAGTTAAAAATGCCTAATTTGTGATGGAACTTTTTCCCCAGCAAGCGCCACGTCCCAGGGCCCTATAGCGTCCTCTTGGCTGGTTACAACCTTCACAGATACTTCTTCAGATAAGGCCTCTGGGGATCATGAGCTCCCAGGGACCCGCTGTTTGTTTTATTCACCTGGCAATTAGTCCAGCGCTTTCTCGTGAGAGTGCCAGTGTTGTCTTGAATAGCTTTTTTATTTTTGTCCCTCTCTTTTTAAAAGCATTTCGTGCATTTGCCTCTTCCCTCTCCAGGTGCACCTGTCTGGGGTGACGGCTACTGATGGGCACGGCCAGTTGTACATACCACCAGCCGTTCTGAGTCACGGAAACACAGATCTAGACCTGAGGACTCACATCAGCAAGCCCTAACTTATCACCCACCGACCAGCTGGCCAGTGCACCTGCGTCTCGGGTGAGCCGCCACCCTGGGTCTGGGTGCCAGAGGGCTGGCGAGTCCTTGACTATGGCAGGTGGCTTCATGACACCTGTTCAGTGAGTCCCTTCTCCACTTGGCCCCTTTCTGGAGCTCTGGGTGCAGATTTCCTGTGACTTCCTGGTTTCACTGTGAGATTAAGGTCAGCTCTCCCAGCTTCCTCTCGGACCTTGGCTGGCTGCCTTCCTGGTGTCCCTGGACCTCCTGGTCACTGTGCAGCTGACCTTCACCTCAGTGTCTGCTGGGGGGACCAGGATGGGATGGCTGGCACTGAGGTGGCCCTAGGGGCTGGTCCTAGGGGCACCATCGGGATGACAGGTAGGTGTGGCCGCCTATAGCTGGTAAGGTAATATCATATTATGACACCAGGGGAGGCCTATGGCCCTTATCTCATTACTTTCGCAGCATAATACGAGATTGCTGTATTATCCACATTTGTCACGTGAAGAGGCTGAGGTTTACAGCAGGTGATAACTCTCCCAGGGTAACACCTAGGAGGCAGAGCTGGACTCTAATCCTGCCTGTCTGGGCCTGTCACTCCTCTGGACACCCCCAAGTGACCAGCTACAGCCCCTCAGAGCCCTATCTGTGGACAATAGATGAAGCTTCTACAAGCACCATTAGGTCTTGAGGAACACTCACCTCAGGGAAGCAAAAAAAAATCATCTTATCAGTTGGTGGCCTATTTACTGATCACAATGAGGTCACACGGCAGGGGCCTTGTGCCTGGGCCCTTTAAATACACCATAATCACCCAGGGGTTTCAAGCACGTCATTCTCCGGCTCTCTTGGGAACAGACTCCACTCCTGGGCTTGCGCTTCTGATGTGTCCGCGGAAGAGCAGCAGCCAGGTCATAAAATAGGTCGATTTTTATAATATGCATCTTATAGGTCAGATTTATTTTAAAAAAGCAAAATTGAGGTCAGATGCATGAGTCATCACGCAGTTCCTTACATTGGGATCCTGCCCCTGACCATGAGGCAACCTAAATGCATTTGCACAGACGCACTCAGGTCTTACCTTCACCCACAACTTGTGGACCTGAGATCCTAAAGTTCATTCTCTTTTCCTTGTTTTTTTTCTCTGGAAGCAATAGTAGCACAGTGTAAGTTTCTTTATGGCTTTTGTTCATTCAATAAGCCAGTTCCATGTGCCAGGCTGGTCACCTGTGACATTGGTCAGGGACCCCGAAACACAGAGGAGGCACACTCAGACAGAGGGTTGGAAAAACTTTGATGGAGGTGCTATTCATGAAGGGGCAGGTACGTTGTAGGGAAGCAGATAGACACGAAGGCAGTCAGGGAGCCATCAGAATAGGGTCAGTGGCCACCAGCTTTGGAGGCCGGGGTGATTGTGGGGCTACTTGTCAGGAGCATCACTTGTCAGGAAGGCAGCAGCCTGCTGGGGTCCCCATGGAGGGAGAAGAAGAATCAAATAACTCCAAACTCCCCGCTTTCCTCCCCTCTCCCAGGGCTCCCCACCCTCTCAGCTCCCCACTCTTCTCTCCTCTCCCAGGGCTCCCCACCCTCTCAGCTCCCCGCTTTCCTCCCCTCTTCCGGGGGCCTCCCCCTCCCAGTCCAACTGGAGACCACTGTGGAGTGGTGGAAATCGGGGAGTCAGAACATGGCGGGCGCCTCTCACCGCACTGACGAAAAACCACAAGTCTAGTGAAGACTCAACAGGGCACCGTAATCTCGCCTTCCTTCACGTAAGGCGGGCCCCAGTGAGGTGGACACAGAAAGGACCTTCTAACGTCTGCCTGGAGAATTAGCAGAGGCTTCTTGGAGGAAGTACTTCTTAAACTGAGACTGAGGAATTCTTTACACACTGTCACTCAAGTGTGAAAAGTAACCAGCACAAGGGCTCATGGCCAGTGCAGGTCTCGCGCCAGTCCTGAGGGACAGCATTGTTCTAACTTTCTGTTCTTTGGCATGGTGACATGGAAAGGTGTACATGTGGATACAAATTTTTTTTAAAAGACCTGAAAAAGAAAAGCTGTAAATTCAGATAAAATATGAACAGTAGTGGTATCAAGTCAGCTAAAAGAACTAAAATAATTTTCATATCAGCAAAATCAACCCCCCTATTAAAAATATGATGAAAGGTAAGAAACCTGGAGTAGACTGATTAAAATGAACATAGCAAAAATAATCTGTAAACACGTAGTTTCGTTTCCACCAGCAGACACCAAACAGATCAAACAATTGAGTATCCTGAAGATACCCTACATGTTTAGATTTTGACAACATTCAGAAGAAATAATTTAAGTAGCTTGGTTGAAGCTACTTAAACTATATGAAGAAATAGTTGTAAAGAAAAAAAAAGACAGAATTTAATCAAAATCCAATGATCCAAGTGGGTTAATAATTGTTTATAATTCATGCTCAAAAAATATTTTGCTTAATTTTTGTAAAAGATCTGGAAACTAGCAGTGAGCGCTCTGCCCAGTACCGTGCCATCCTGCTGTTGACTTTCTGCCTGGTGCTTCTCCTTTCTGATTAGACGGTAAGTCCCTTGAAGGCAGGAATTCTGTCCTTTTCCTCTGGCACAGTGACTGGTAACTGCTCCCTGGAATTTGATCCAGCCAGGTGAGTGCTTGACGACTGTTCATGAGGCTTCATAAAACACCGCCGTTGTTTGCGGAGAGGTGAAGCTGTCGGGTAGAATCAGGGCACTTGTCAAGTGCTCTGCTGTCTCTGGCAGTGGTTACGGCAAACACACTTCATGGGAAGTGCTTTGACAGTGATGGGTAAAAACCGCTGTACCCCGGACAGGATCTGATGTTATTTACAGCATTTTAATGGGTAAACAGGAAGAGATGTGATGAAAAAGAAGTGGAAACCAGCATGAGAGACAGGCCGAGTGGGTCATAAACGTGAGTGTAGATCAGCGCTGACAGATCTCAGCGCGAGTGATGGATGGAGAGAGACCCTGGGTGGGGAGGGGTGGAACTTCCTATTTTAGGTCTGACTGAGGAAAGAAAAGGTAAGTTGTCCAACCCCAAGACGAGGAAAATAAATAAAAATTCAAGGAGAATAAAGGTGAATAAAAAAAGAGTTATAAAGTCGCTGACATTAAATATTTATTATGATTTTTCTAGCTAGGAGGTAGAAAACTCATTCTGGCTAAATTAATCGATCATTCTATTGGGTCACTGCCGCTGTCACAAAAAGAGGCTTTGACAAGAGAGGTATAGCTACGTGCAGAGACAGCCTGGATTCCTTTTTATTAATTTAGTGTGCTGTATTTTTTATAGCATTATATAGGTAATGAAGTGGGTTTTTTTCTAATGTCACATTTAACCCTCGTGAGAATCCCATGAGAGGGTCACCATCACTATCTCACAAATGAGGAAATGTGAACTTGGAGGAATAAGTGGAGTGCAAACCCAGGCCTTCTGGCTCTGAGTTTAGTATTCACTTCACTGCACTGAAATTTGGGTCTGATGAATGTCTATTGATTGGTTAGAGCTAGCTGTAAAAAATAATTAGTGGTTTTATTGATATTTCTTACAGAAATATAATGCAGAAAAATCTTTTTTTTTGTACCTGAATGATGGACAATAAATCTTTTTTAAAGAAAATAAATCCAAACCTGAGAATGTTTTTAACGATCCCATGTAGAAATGCCCAGCGTAGGGAGGCAGAATAACACAGTGGCTGAAAACACAGCCCTTGTCAGATTGAGGGGCTTTGTCTCTGAGCACTTCTGTAACCAATGTCACTGGATGTCTTTAGGCTTATTTCCTCATCTTTCAAGGGGTCAACTTCCAGATAGGGTTGTTCTGGTACTTAAGCAAGATTAAGCACAGAGATCTGGGGAGAGTTCTAACTCACCAGCCAATAAACATCAGATGGCATTACTGTATAAGCATTTCCTGGGCACTGTAGTAGGTCATTACAATGGTCACCAAGAGGATTCATGTCCCCCTGCATCCAACCCCTTCCCAAATTTGAACCCTAGGCTTGGCCATGGTATCTGCTTTGGCCAATGGAAGATGGGAAGACTTGAAGCAAGCATGTTCTTGAAAAATATTTGTATATCAGGGCTTCTTATGCTGCAGAGATGTTACTGCCTTGATGTGAAGAAGCCAGAACTTGTTCAATGGAGACCATATCAACAGTCAGTTAAGTGACTGAGCATGTCTCAGACCAGCAAGCTCCATGAGAGCCTTCAGATGGCTTCTTCTACATGGAAACCTCTAAGTGAAACCAGGACAGTGATACCTCAGATGGCTTCACCTACATAGATACCTCTAAGTGAAACCAGGACAGTTGAGCCCTCAGATGGCATTACCAACACAGATATGTCTAAGTTGGACCAGGACAGTTGAGCCCTCAGATGACTTTACCTACACAGATGCATCTAAGTGAGACCAGGACAGTTGAGCCCTCAGATGACTTCACCTACGTGGATACCTCTAAGTGAGATCAGGACAGTTGAGCCCTCAGATGACTTTGCCAACACAGGTACATCTAAGTAAGATCAGGACAATTGAATGCTCAGATGACTTTACCAACACAGGTGCATCTAAGTGAGACCAGGACAGTTGAGCCCTCAGATGACTTCACCTACATGGATATGTCTAAGTGGGTCCAGGAAAAGAACCATCCAGCTGAGCCCAGCCCAAGCTACCAACTCACAGTATTATGAGCTAATAGTTATTTTAAGATACTAAGTTTTATGTTGGTTTGTTATTCATCAATACATGAATAAAAAGCAGATGGTCACTTGAAGTGGGGTGTTGTAACCAAAACCTAAAGTGTGTAATGTTGGCTTTGGGACTGGGCAATGAGTGAAGAGTAGGAAAGAAGCGAGGATATGTCCCCAGGATGCTGGGGAACTGTGGCCCATGTGTGGTGGTGTGGGATTGGCAAAAATGTCTGCTGTGTTCTGGAAGAAAAAAAAATGCCTCTATGGAACTTGTTGACTAGGGCAAAGAGTTATATGTGAATAGAACGGTGATAGTTTTTGTTGGATGCTTGAAGATATGGGATAAAGTACTATAAGACAAAGATGACTAAACAAGACACTTTGTAAGCAAAATTTAGAGGAAGGATAAAAAGTACTTGCTAGTGAGGAACAGAAAAGATTCTTAAAGAAAGAAATGACCTCAAGTCATGATCAAATAAAAGGTGTAGCTATACGACCCTTTGTTAAAACTTAAAGCAAAGCTAGACAAACAAGCTTCTAAGAATCTTAAAGGAGTTGTTTAAAGTGTCAAGACATACTCAACATAGAAACAGGTCTGTCTCACTAAGAGTTAGGACATAGCTTTTATGGCATAGAATAAACTTCAATGACACACATCAGAAAACCATGAAGTTTTTTAAAGAAGTTGCATCATCTTAGACTAAAAGGACTTTACTGTTTAAAAGTGTTGAAAAGGACACTGGGCTTTCAACTTTCTATAAAGAGGCTTTTGGTTGGGAAAGTTACCCAGCTGCAAACACAACCCATTTCTAGAAAAGAAAGAAGAATGCTTCAGAGGATGGAGCCCAGAGCCCGGATGGCAGAGCCAAGACGCATGGAAACCATGCACCAAGGCAGCACTCTCAGCAAAGGAGATGAGGAGCTGCCAAGGCTTGGCTGTCTGGATTTCAGAATTTCTGCGGTCTGGTGACTGCTACATGCTTCTTACCCACCCACCCCATTTTAAATAGGAGTGCTGTTGCATTTACCCGGTCCTTGTCACAGCACAACCAACAGGACGCATAGCTAAGGAGCTGCCCTTTGAGAATCTCATCCCCATCTGAGCTTCAAGCAGGTCATGTGACGGTGGATTTATTCAATGACTCGATAAATTGTAGGTGAATGAGATGCAAGAGGATCGTTTGAACTCAAGAGTTAGAGGTTGCTGTGAGCTGTATAGCCACAGCACTCAACACTGGGAAACTCACAGCAGCCTCAAACTCTTGAGTTCAAATGATTTTCTTGCCTCAGCCTCCCAAGCAACTAGGATACAGGCTCCCACTACAACACCCATCTAGTTTTCTCTATTTTTAGTAGAAACAGGTTCTTGCTCTTGCTCAGGCTGGTCTCAAACTCCTGACCTTGAGCAACCCACCTTCCTTGGTCTCCCAGAGTGCTAGGATTGTAGGTATAAGCCATCATGCTCGGCTTGTCAAGATTCTTGTGCTATACTAAAATAGCAGCTACAAAACCGTGTGTCCAGGGAGACACTCTTTCCAAGTTACATCCCCCAAAGCCCAGCAATAAAGAACAGCCAAGTAAGAGGCAGAGAGCTTGGTAGCTGGTCCTGCCCCTGTCTCTGCAGCCTCCCACAGAGTGGCCCCCAATGGATAACTGTTCTCTGTGAACGAATATACTGGTAAAAACCACAAAAACAAAAGGAAGAGCTAATACTACAGAATACTAGGCCTGGGGAGTGGCTCCAAATGCAGATTGTCATTATCAGAGAGGTTTGGCCGCACAGAGACCATAATAAATCAATTACTCACAGACTCATATCAAAACCATCCCCCCATCCCAGCGTTCCTGGTCTGTGGAAAAATTGTCTTCCATAAAACTGGTCCTTGGTGCCAAAAAGGTTGGGAACTGTGTTGGCATCCAATGTCAGTAGCATTCATCTTTACGTTTCTTTCTTTCTTTCTTTTTATTTTTTTAAGACAGAGTCTCATTTTATCACCCTCGTTAGAGTGCTGTGGTGTCACAGCTCACAGCAACCTCCAACTCCTGGGCTTAGGCGATTCTCTTGCCTCAGCCTCCCGAGTAGCTGGGACTACAGGCGCCCGACAGAACGCCCAGCTATTTTGTTGCTGTTTGGCTGGGGCTGCGTTTGAATCACCACCCTCAGTATATGGTGGCAGCGCCCTACTCACTGAGCCACAGGCACCACCCTCTTCATGTTTATTTCTTAAAATTTTCAGAGTCATACTTAGGAAAAATTAACAAAGTCATATTATATTTTATGCATATTAAGTAAATTATATGTATTTATAGAAAAACACATAGAGAAATCCTCTATAAAATCTTTTGTAAAATTTTGTAATGAATATTTTGTAACTAAAGGTTGATTCAGCTACCATTTCCCATAGGGATGCATGTATTAATATGTATACGTATATTTATGGTGACATTTGGGACACTCTGTAAACATAGGATGGATAAACTGTGACTGAGGAACCTCAGTGGTAAGAAACAGTGGAAATGATGTGTCCTTGTACTAATTGATATTTAAGGATTAAATTAAATTTGAGTAGATAGTACTTGGAGTAGGCTTCGTCAGTTAACAATGGCATCCTTGCATTCTGGACAGGGGCCAGGTGGCTTGCCCAGCTTACTACTATTATTATTATTACCATTACTGTCTGTTCTGTAAGCATGGTGGTGCTTACATAGTGTTCTCCAGAATTTAGCTGTTTTATGTTAAAGGGACATGGCTTTTCTTTCAGAATGGAAGAAAATTAATATGGTTCTCTGAAGTGAGTGTATTCAGCTCCCAACTCAATACCTTACCTGCCTATTGTGAATATACTTCTGAGAGACAGGTGGGAATCATTTCTTTGGAACATCCTCTGATCCTGCTAAGTGGGGTCCCAGTCTCTGGCCCCACACTTTGGAGTGTCTTTTTGAAAAAGGTCTGTCTGCAGAATGTACAGTCCAAGCAGGATATCCTGAGCCCAGACCTAGTTCCTCCAGGTTCTAGTCACTTGAAATATTCTAATTCCTCCTCTGGTGCCTGAGATCCACCAGGCCATGTAGTGACAATTAGGCCAGGTGTCCCAGAGCCCCTTTCTCATCTTCAGAGTGTTCTCTTTCCTTCTAACTCTTTCTCCAGAGGTGAGGATAATCAGATGCTCTGAGGAGGTCTAGGACCCTTGGTTAAGAAATTGTCCCATGCCCCAGTTCCAGGAAGATGATGGCTGGGCAAGCAGATCACTTCTATTAGCTGGTGTGGTATTTCTTTTACAGGATCCTGGAAGACTGGGCCAGCAAAATAGTGCTAAGATATTGATTTTGGGAGTCTCCACTCATGCTGGACATAGGGCAAGTTCAGGGTCCTGGGCTACTGACAGTATGCCACACTGATGCAGAGGCTTTGAGTTGTTTGTGGGCCCAGGCATTGGTTTTTGCTCATGTATATTCTTTTTTTTTTTTTCTTTTTATTGTTAGGGATTCATTGAGGGTACAAGAAACCATGTTATACTAGTTGCATTTGTTGGGTAAAGTCCCTCTTACAATCGAGTTTTGCCCCCAGAAGGTGTGGCACACACCAAGACCCCAAGATCCCACCCCCCTCGCTCCTTCCCCCTCTCAGCTCTTCCTTTCCCCGCCCCTCCCTCATTCTTTCTCTCTCTGTTCTCCCCTTCCCTCACCCCCATCATGTCAATAATTGTCATTAATTGTCCTCATATCAATCTTGAGTACATGGGATTCATGCTTCTCCATTCTTGAGATGCTTTACTAAGAATAATGTGTTCCACTTCCATCCAGGTTAATACAAAGGCTGTAAAGTCTCCATTTTTTTAATGGCTGAATAGTATTCCATAGTGTACATAT
>CAUYRH010129923.1:0-10875 GCA_963574655.1 Perodicticus potto | reverse complement strand
GCCACAATGCCCAGCTATTTTTTTGTTGCAGTTGTCGTTGTTTAGCTGGCCTGGGTGGGTTTGAACCTGCCACCCTTGGTGCATGTGGCTGGCGCTGTAACCATTGTGCTGCAAGCGCTGAGCCTATAGTATTCTAATTTATTATAATAGACAAGCTTTACTTTTTTTGTAACAAGAGAAAAAGCAATAAAGTTAAAGAATAGCGATTTTAGTGGGAAGAAGAGTTGGAGATTCCAAGTGCTGGAGTGGAAGCAGGGGTAGGAATTCTCCCACTCCCTGGCTGGGGGTAGAAACTGGGGTCACTCGGGGAAGGAGCTGGCCAAATCTAGTTAAGCTGCAAAGGCACTTGCCCTTTGATGACAGTTCTATCTCTAGGAATGCGCCCTGGAAAGATCCACACGTGTGGCACAGGGCACGCAAGCACACAAGACGGGAATCCCAGTGCTTTCGTGATGGTGAAAGAAAGGGGCGTCCTCCCTGTGGACCGTGAGTGTGAGTGTATGTGTTGAGGTACACCCACACGAGGGAAAATTCTACCACAGCTAAAAATTAATACCCTCCATGTGTCAACACGGGTATATCTTGAAAATAATGTTGAAAGAAAATACCAAGTGATATCATGATTGCTATGTATGGTTTCATTCCATTTATGTAATTTTTAGGGCGATGCCTATGGCTCAAAGGAGTAGGGCGCCAGGCCCATATACCAGAGGTGGCAAGTTCAAACCTGGCCCTGGCCAAAAAAAAAAAAACCAAAACTGCATTTATCTAATTTTTTTGAACACCCAGAGCAGTGTTTGATGTAAGTCTATTTATTGCTTATGAGTCCAAATATAAATGATAAAAATTTACAAATATGTGCAGGAGTCACACTCACCAGTGTCAGGTGGTTATTTCCTCGGAGGAGGAAGAAAGGATCATGAGAGTGGAGAAGGATGCTACAGGACCTTCAAATGTGTCTCTTAAAAACAAAACAAAAGTGGGGTGATGTGGCTCCCACCTATAGTCCCAGCTGTCTGGGAGGCTAAGGCAGGTGGATTGTCTGAGCTCAAGAGTTTAAGACCACCAGCCTGAGCAAGAGCGAGACCCCGTCTCTAAAAATAGCCTGTACAGGGGTACCTGTAGTCTCAGCTACTCAGGAGGCTGAGGCAGGAGGATCATCAGAGCACAGTTTGAGGTTGCCATGAGCTATGATGACACCACAGCCCTCTATCCAGGGCAATAGAGTGAGACTCTGTAAAAAACAAACAAACAACAACAAAAAAAGATGTCAATGTGGCAAACCTGGGTGATGGGTCCACAGGTATTCATTTGTATTATTCTCTGCACTTCATTTTATTCTTTTCTTATTCTCTGCACTTAATAATTTTGCCAACCTGGTGGGTGTGAGATGAGACTGTTGGTTTTATTTTGCATTTCCCTGATGACTGTGTATTTCCAGTTCCCATTATTCATAACTGTGTTAACAATGGAAGGAGAAATGAGTTTTTCCAGAAGACGTTGGGTTGAGTGGCCGGAAGCCCCTGGCAGGCAGGTGGGCATTCAGGTGTGAAGCCTGGCCGGCCTGGCTGGCGGGGAGATGGGTGCTGGGTGAGCAGGGAACCGAGGGAGCATCACAGCCTTTGGAGACATTTGCCCAGGCAGATGTCAGAGGCAGTGGTGCCTCAGAGTGGACCTATGGCTCTTCCACCCTCTGCTAGAGCAGAGAAGAGGGGCTGGTAGGGGCAGAGTCAAGGGGTACCAGAGGTTCCAGAGGGAAGGAGGGTCAGGCAGAGCCAAGTGTGGCAGAGACGGTCTGTGATTCGTCTCAGGAAGGCCTGAGGTGGTGAGGGCAGTATGTGGGGCCTGGGAACAGCAGCCCAGCGGGAGAGGGCTATAGATGGAGTACAGGTGACACTTTCAGAGGGGCTGCCCTGGAAAGAGAGAGGCTGAAGGGAGGCCTCTCAGGGCACCTAGAGAGTGGCCAGCTAGTCCCTGAAGTCCGCTGCCCTTGGTAGGACTGTGTGGGGCACACATGGAAGCTAACCATCCTTCGAGGCCCCCAGCATTTTCCATCGGGTCTCAGTTTTGAGGGTGAGGACGTAGCCCAGCACTAAGCTCTTTACAGGACAGCCGATTGCAGTGACACTGCCTCCGATGGGGGTAGTGACGGGGACGGGAGCTGGCCCTTCTTGTTCTGTTTTGTTCTGATGCACCATGTGCTGTGCTCAGCCTTTCTGAGCATCACTCCATTTCCTCTGCCTGCAGTTCTCTGGGGTAAGTCCTACTACTGTCCTCATAGTGCAGCTGAGAAATACCAGGCTTGGAGAGGTGGAGCACGGTGCCCGAGGTCACACCGGGAAGTGGCAGAGCAAGGTCCCAGCGTGAGGACTTGGCCTCCAGCTCCCAAAGAAATGACCAGAGTATGGGGCAGGGCCAGGGTGGGCTCCAGCGGTGAGCATGTGTCCAGGGGGCTTCGCAGAGATGCAGAAGGAGCGTCCACCCAGCGGTGCCATCCTGACATTAACATCAACACAACTGACGTTTACAGATGTCCCCATTGTCTACTTTTTCGTCATCCACATGCACAGTCACTTTTTTGAGACATCATCTCAATCTGTTCTCTAGGCCAGAGTGCCGTGGCATCATCACAGCTAATAGCAATCTCAAACTCTTTTTTTTTTTTTTTTTAGCTTGAGACAGAGCCTCAAGCTGTCACCCTGGATAGAGTACCGTGGCATCACAACTCACAGCAACCTCCAATTCCTGGGCTCAAGCAAGTCTCCTGCCTCCACCTCCCAAGTAGCTGGGACTACAGGCACCCGCCACAACACCCAGCCATTTTTTGGTTGCAGCCGTCATTGTTGCCTGGCCAGCCCGGGCTGTATTCGAATCCGTCAGCTCAGGTGTACGTGGCTGGCGCCTTAGCCCTTTGAGCCACAGGCACCGAGCCAGCAATATCAAACTCTTGAGCTCACGTGATCATCTTGACTCAGCCTCCCAAGTAGCTGGGACTACAGGCACCCACCACCACACCTGGCTGGTTTTTCTATTTTTAGCAGAGAAAAGGGTCTGGCTCTTGCTCAAGCTAGTCTTAAACTCCTGAGCTCAAGTAATCAACCTGCCTCAGCCTCCCAGGGTGCTGGGATTACAGGCGTGAGCCTCCGAGCCCAGACCATGATCACTTTCTTATGACACAAACAGGTAGAACTCTGGGCTGATGCCCTTAACCTCTGCCTCCAAACTGGCTCTGAGCAAGTCACCTCTCCCTGCAAACTCAGCTTCCTCTGCTGGAGAGATCTCGCCCTCTCCCTGTCTGGTGTGGTCTGTTTTGCCGTCTGCCTCACCTTCCCCCTCCGCCCTGCTCATGGGCTCTTACTGCAGCCTGCTGGGTGAGGTCAGCAGCTCCCCCCTCTGGAGCAGCAGCTCTGCTCCCATCCGTTCCAGGGGCCCGGCTGCCTTTCCATCCCCAGGCTCACCTGGGCTCCTCACCCCACCTGTGCCTTGTCTCCAGTGCTGAATGCTCAGTAGGGGCTGCAGAGGAGCCTTGCCCATTAACTGGAGGAAGCCTGCTTTAGACTTGAACCTCACTGCACAATCAAATGCACAAATTTCGGAATTGGCATTGATCAGGAAGATGATTTAAAAGCGGGAGGGTCTGTTTATTTAATAAAGGATCTCATTGCCCTTCCGTCTGCAGCTCTTGGGAAATAGTACCTGGTGAGGCTGTGAAGCTGAGCACGTTAGAGTCTTCTGGAGTTAGATTTGGAACTGGGACAAGGTAGGAAAAAACTATGCTCATTGGAAGCGAAATGCAATTGTCTGTCAGTGAGGAGCTGAGGTATCTGCAGCAAATTATATTTAAGACTCTATTGTCACAGGCAGATTAGCTAATGCTTGATTTTAAGTATAGGCTTCTAATGCTATTACTCCTGGTTAACTCTGCCTGGCAGGTAACCTTGTGGAACAAATCACTGCATTGCTTGAATAACATATTTGATCAAACAGGACAATTCTTTCAAAAATTGAGTTCTCTGTGGCAATTTGAGACCTGTAATCAGCAAATTAGATGATTACAGCAGGGATAAAAATAGTCTTCCAACAATGTCCAAGGTATAAATGTGATTTGAATTTCAAAATGTTGAACATGTGGTAGGAAAATGCACGGTTGGGTAAATAGGACTAGACATTATCAGATTTGATTTCTCTTCCCATCCCAGCTCTGAGCTAGAGCCTAATTTGGCCCAAATAAACTCGAATCTCTCTGGTGTCTGAGGTGGAGGGTGGAAGTGTATCAGGAACGATACCCCAGATCGTAGAGGGCTCTGCGGCTGTACCTTCCTGCCTCAGGAACTTAAAGTCACTGTGACCCCCCCACACACCATGGAGTTGTCCTCTTGGGAGGGAATGACCTCCTTCAAACAATAAGCTGTCCAAGTTCCCACCAGGGAAGGGGGCTTTGGGGAACCTTGTACACCCAGCCCTGAGGACCAGTGTCTTCTTTCTTAGTCACAGGGGGTAGAGAAAAGACAAAAACAATGGTGCACTCTAGCAGCTGGATTCTGTGGGGGGTGGGCAGGGCACGGGGATGCAGGTGCTGAGCCACGGGGATGCGGGGTATCTGGGTCACGGCGATGCGGGGTGCTGGGCCACGGGGATGCCGGGTGCTGGGCCACAGGGATGCAGGGTGTTGGGCCACGGGGATGCGGGGTGCTGGGCCTCGGGCATGCGGGTGCTGGGCCTCGGGGATGCGGGGTGCTGGGCCACGGGGATGCGGGGTGCTGGGCCACGGGGATGCGGGTGCTGGGGCACCGAGATGCAGGGGTGTTGGGCCACGGGGATGCGGGGTGCTGGGCCTCGGGCATGCGGGTGCTGGGCCTCGGGGATGCGGGGTGCTGGACCACGGGGATGCGGGGTGCTGGGCCTCGGGGATGCGGGGTGCTGGGCCACGGGGATGCGGGTGCTGGGGCACCAAGATGCTGGGTGCTGCGCACAGCCCAGTCTCGTGTTTGGTCCACCAGCTACTGAGTTTCTCCATGTCTAACATTAAGGCGCCCAAATCACCTCTGCTATCTTGTCCTTTCTGCTGACCCTTCTTGGCCTCAGAGCCAGCATCACCCAAATCCACCAAGCTGCCTTTCTCACCCCTGATGTCTCTGTGGTGGGTCACCCAGCCGCCGCTGCTTTGGGCTAAAGAACAGAATGAAAGTGACTTGGCAGGTGAGTGCACAGCCCACAGGCAGGCCAGAGGCAGCCACCAACTAACTGCTAACAAATGGAAGAAGCTCCTCTGAGAGGGGAAACTTGATTTTTTTTTTTTTTTTAAATACATGTATTTTATTATTCTTCATTACATTATTCCCCCCCCCCACCCCGGGAAACTTGATTTTTACTTACGAGTGGCTTTTAGGGTGTCTGACAGAGCCACAGAAATTATGGATTACTGTGGATTTTGGTCACCAGCTGGGAGTTATCCTTTATTAGCACGAATGATTGAGAGCTGCCTAGGGCAACACTACCATTTAAAATAATCTTGATTTCTGGAAATGTGTCATTCAAACAACTTACACATAAGGCATTCCTGTTTGAGCATAGTAACACCCTCTGTGATATACTGGCTTGTTATATGATCTGTGGAGTAGTATTTACCTCAAGTGTGCTTTCAAATTGGTATTACATTTGTCAAGTTCTCAAATTTATAATAAAACTTTGGAAACAGAAATGTTTTCAGTGCTGCAGTTTTGCATAGAAAATGCCAAATGTAAATTAACCACTTTTAGGATTTTGCCAAGTCACTTACAAATGATCGCCATTAAAAAGTCACTGCTTTTAAAGGCTAGAACCTCTTTGAGATGAAGAAATGACTAACTAGGAGTTGTATCATTTGACTAAATACCATACATGTCAATTTATAATGCTTTTATTAGGAAAACGGTTGTATTAAGACTTGCCAGAACTTCCTCAATGCCAAAAGTCAGGGTCTCTCTCCAACTTCTTACAAATGTGGCACGGATTTAAAATCGCTGTTTTTCTTTTTACTTTAAACAGATTTTTACAAAATGTGATAAAATGCCAAGTTGAAAATAAGTGGTATTTATTTGTTCACCTACCCTCCCTCGTGTACGCCCCACACACGCTGAAGCATTGTTAGAAAGTGAGACTTAGACTCAACAATACTACTTGGAGAATGCTCAACCAATGTGAGGCAAGCCGCGTGCACAAGGCCTACGGGTGGACAGTGACCATTAGCAAAGGCACTTGGTGATTCCATCAATAGTCAGGGAATGGACTGTCATGACATCACACCCTTGAGCTGTGTAAAGTTTTACTTTGCATGTTCTTCTTAAAAGCATACTGTTAGGCTACCGTGTTAAGTTCTCCAAACAAAAATTCAATTAAGATGGTTAAGATTTGGGTAAGGATGATACTAATTACAGATTCTTTATGACCTTGAACCAGCCCTAGGGAAGAAATCACACCTGTATGTGGAAGCAATTTCACAACTGCCATGAAGGCCACTGGTGCCCGGCACTGTGGGAGGAATGCCGGGCACGTCCTCACCCCCAGCTCAGGGAGCCTCGGGAGGCAGCAGAGGAAGCTGCCCCTGAAGCTTGCTTCCCAAGTTTGCTTTTAACTGTATTTGCTTGAAAAGACTCAAGCTTCAAGAAACATGAAGTCCAACAGAGAACTTGACACAGCCACCCTGAAAGCTGACCTCTAACTTAAGTTACCAGACATAGCTCATAAAACCAGCTGTCTCAAAGACAGTATTATCTTTATTAAAAAATGGGTAGACATAGCAGCACTTACAAAAAAAGTTCATACAAGGCATTGTACATTGCGAACTGCCAGTGTGGGAAGGCCAGGCGCCCACCCGGCTGGCTGTGGGCTGGGCATCACGTCTGCTCACAACCACCTGCTCCACTGAGTCCCAGGAGAGCCAGAACCCCTGAGGGAGGCCCACAGCAATAGTGGCACTCTGCAACTCTCAGCCTTGTCATATGGTGAACAGTCCATTGGTCAAGTATCACCCTCCTTAGCAGCATCTGGAACACTCGGTGGTGATCTGGAGGTGGCTGGCGTACTTGACCCACTTATTAAAAAAATCTAAGCATTCAATATAAAAAACCACTTCTCCCTGTCCAATGCAATTTGCAAAAATATTTCCGTTTGGAAGAGACGCGCTCTTCCCTTCAAACACCCGTGAAGCTGGCGCAGGCCTCCACCGCAGCAGATGGGGGTGGAGCAGGCACTCCCAAGACTGGTGGTCACGCTGTCCCCTGCTCACCACTCTGCTTCTTACTGCTGTGTGGCGGGGTGAGGACCCCGGTGGGCACAGGAGAAATCCTATTCTGTTCAGACAGTATGGCTTTCTTTGCTTGGGCTTTGTCCTGTAGATGATAATGGAGGGGACACGTTAAGGTGAAGACCATCCTCGGGGCCTCGTTCACCCTGTGCTTTTCTGTGGAGGTTGAGAGCGAGGACAAAAATAACAGAACAAACGAGCAGTCACCCTTCTCCATGACATGGAGAGACAGCATCTATTGACCAGAATTTTCCTTTTTTTCAAGGAATTAAAAGAATTAGTTTTTCTAGGATACCTGGAGCCTGCCTGAAAGACAGCAAACAGACTATTTCAGCAATTTTAACAGGGACTGAAATGGGGGTGGCACTGACCAGCAAGTCCAAGCTGTCCCTGTGGGTCTGGATGTTGTGTGCGTCGTCCGCAGGAACCCCCCTGAAGTGCTTCAGCTTTGAGCTGCCTGTCTCCCTGATGACCATGGCAAACGGGACCATCCACTTGACACAGTGCTCTATGTCACACCACTGATACCCTGCAAGGAGAGGACACCGTGGGCTCGCCTGCAGCTGACCGGTGGTTGAAAGGTGCACACATCCTGTTTGTATGCTCACTGCAAAGCCCACATACCTGAAACCTTTTGCATCAGTTCAGACGAAGAGAAATGATACAAGGCAGAAGCAGCGAGCACACCATAGGAAAATTCTAAGCAGTCCACATCCAGGACGCAGAGATCTAAGAGCTGTGGGAAGAGGAGGGCGCTGAGATGGGGCCAGCACTGCCACTTCCCCAGCTCCTGGCCCAACTGCAGGGCAGGGAGCCCCACGGAGATAAGGGAGCAGTTACCTCTGCAATCTGAATAAAGATCTGCTGGGGATACTGTGGCAAGAGCACTTCATATAAGTCATTCAGATATGCGACCTGCAGGTACACATTCAGCCAGGACACAATGGTCAGGGGACTTAAGCGCCACTTAAGAGCCTAAAGGGAAACAGAGAAAAGAGACCAAGCGCTGAGAGAAAAGGGCTCCGAGCGCAGCCGTGCTGCCCACCACAGTGTGTCCAGCCGGGGGCACTGCCAGGTGCATTTCCACTTCATGTGGGAATGATGTTATTTGTGCATTTAAAAATGACTGAAAAATTAACTTGTAACCTACCTTCATAATCATTAATTCCATGGTAAGAATTTCATCTCCTGAACAAGCCCCATCTGTAACATAAGCAAACTGGTGCAACTTTGGAGGATAGATTTCCTGAAAGGAAATAAATGGAAGATACTGCTAGCAAAAGCCAATCTCTAACAGTTTGCATTTATAATACATACCTAAAATTATTCTTTTTAGTATCCTGGGATGGAAAGAGAGGGGCAGGCACATTGATGGGATTAGCATAGGAGCCTTCCACTGGATTGAGATGGGTTAGCTACAAATGAAATGGAACTCCCACCCCCACTAAATAAACACGTAAGTACACAGAACTTTTACATGTGGTGGGAAATGTTTCTGAAATTCTCATATTTTCAGTACCTTTAACAACATATTTGAAAGTTGGGTCCGAACACTCTTCTATAAGCATAACAAAATTTTATTTTAATCTTAGGTCAAAGTTCAGTGCCAGTGGCACTGCATTAACCCCAGTGCTCTGTATGCTCACACCTCCTCAGCCTGATTACTTTCTAGCCTTTTTTGCATGCATCTTAACTCCAGAAGGCCTCAGATCATAAAAATTTAGGATGCACAGTGGAGCTCAAGGAACACTACATAGGCTCGGCACCCATAGCTCAGCAGCTAGGGCGCCGACCACTACCCTGGAGCTGGTAGGTTTGAACCTCAGCCCAGGCCTGCTAAACAACAATGACAACTACAACAAAAAAAAATTGGGCATTGTGGCAGGTGCCTGTAGTCCCAGCTACTTGGGAGGTTGAGGCAAAAGAATTGCTTGAGCCCAAGAGTTTGAGGTTGCTGTGAGCTGTGACTTCACAGCACTCTACTGAGGGCAACATAGTGAGACTCTGTCTTAAGAAAAAAAAAAAGAAACACCACATATTACACAACAAGTATTTGAAAATTATTTACCTCAAGTTTGGCTGCAATAAATAAAGACGAAATCCCAATAAGCTGTAGAAGTGTTTTCACAATGTTTTCTTGTGTTGCCATATACCGATCAAAGAAATCCTGTGCCAAGTAGAACGTCTCCCTGTGAAGTTTATAGACTTCACACACCTGAAAAAATATTCGGTGAGTTACTCACTCTAGTGAAAACAAAACAAAACCACCTTGTAAGTGCACGCACGGTGACAAACTGACACATAGATGTAAGGATGAAGTGCTCTGTGATTTCCAGTAGCCAGGGAAGAGAGAGGCCACAGCCTGGGGACAGCAGCAGGGAAGAGAGAGGCCACAGCCTGAGGACAGCAGCATCTTCATTAAAAAATCCAAACCCCAGCCCAGCGCCTGTAACACAGTGGTTACGGCGCCAGCCACATACACAGAGGGTGGAGGGTTTGAACCCTGCCCAGGCCTGCTAAACAAGAATGGCAACTACAACAAAACACAGCCAGGTGTTGTGGTGGGTGCCTGTAGTCCCAGCTACCCGGGAGGCTGAGGCAAGAGAATTGCCTAAGCCCAAGAGTTGGAGGTTGCTGTGAGCTGTGACACCAGAGCACTCTACAGAGGGCGACATAGTGAGACTCTGTCTCAGAAAGAAAAAAAAATCAAAACTCCAAACAGCAAAACCACTACAGATTTTCTCAGAGAATGCTGCCCCCTCCTCTATAAATTTCATTACGACTCGAGGAAAGAGCTGGCCTATTTTCTCACAACCAGCAATAACAATTAAGGAAGTTTACAAGCTGGAATTCATTTATTTACAGATCACAACCAGCTAAAACACTAAGGCAACAGGTTTGTTTCTTTCTTTTTTAAATAGAAGATCCAGACACTTAGGTCCTCGTTTAGGCTTTAACTTGGAATAACCCATATATTTCAGATACCTCAAAATTAGGAGGATCTGGCAAAATAGTGTACATGTTGGGGTTTAAAGGGACCAGGACAATCTTAGATCTCAATTCCTTACCATCACCAAATGTCTGATGATGCATATAAACTCTACCACTGCCATTCCAAGAAGGTACATCTCACATGATTGCAATTTATGGGGTTAATGCATAGAAAAAGAGCCAGAGAAATAATCAGAATACTGCTAGAAAACTCTGTCACTTACCAAAGACTAAAAAGTCTAAGTTAAGCATAAATAACTGTTTGTAAAGACTGACCTTCTTCCAAGTATAATGGCATCAATTGCATTAGATATGACAGAACTTTACAGTCATAGCATTTTTAGAAGAATAAGTTGAAGTCTAAAAGATTAAAACACTATAAAATGTTCCCACACGTACAGAGGGCTTTGTGACCTGGTGGGTTTATGATGGGTGCCTATAAGGCCTCGACTTTTTTTTTTTTTTTTTTTTTTGAGACAGAGTCACAAGCTGTCACCCTGGATAGAGCGCCGTGGCATCACAGCTCACAGCAACCTCTAACTCCTGAGCTCAAGCGAGTCTCTTGCCTCCGCCTCCCAAGTAGCTGGACTATAGGTGCC
>CAUYRH010129922.1:0-66421 GCA_963574655.1 Perodicticus potto | reverse complement strand
TAGTCCCAGCTACTTGGGAGGCAGAGGCAGGAGACTCGCTTGAGCCCAGGAATTGGAGGTTGCTGTGAGCTGTGATGCCACGGCACTCTATCCAGGGTGACAGCTTGAGGCTCTGTCTCAAAAAAAAAAAAAAAGAAAAAGGCCACGAAGTGGAAAAGCCATGAACAAGATGAAGTTCTGAAGATGAGTCTGTGAGGTGAGAACAGAAACGAAGTAGACCATAGTGGTTATCAAACTAATCACACATCTGAATAACTTGAGAAACTGCTCAAAACTGCAGTCATCTAAGTCCCATCCCATACACTGGTGTTCAATATGTATTTTCGAGCATGTGGTATGTGCCAGGCAGCACTGTAGGCACAAGGTACAGTTGTGAAGAAAACAAGTCCTGAACTTCACTGAGCTTATCATGTAAGTCAAAATCTACAGGGGTACGATGAGACGTGTATGTACTTTAGTGCTCCATATATGATTATGACTCGGGGTCAAGAACTATTAAAGAAGAGTTAGAAGTGAGGAAGGTGATGACAAGAAGAAGGCACAGCGAGTCACTCTGTTACGTTAAGAACAGAGACGTGGTCTAAAGATTGGTGAAGTGCTGGTGCCAAGGTCCAAAGAACTGCCTGGGATTTGGTTCCAACTTCAGTGAGACTCAACTGTAGTACAGTTTCTGCTCACCCATGAGGATTAGCTTTTCCCAGACTTCTGTGTGGCCTGCCCACTCTGCTGAGACTGATGTTTTGCTAAACTTCCTCTTCATTATTTGAGTTTCTGCTCCTTACCATTACAGTAGCTGAACTAAACCCACATCCTACACTCAGATCCCTTCTTGCCTTAGATGAAAGGGAAAGAGTGACAACAATATGCCCAGCCCTTTCCAGGTCTCCTAGCCTGTTTCCCTAGAAACTGACAGGGGGCTAATAACAACTTAGGACAGTACCGACGTGGACACAGAGGACACTGCCATCTGCGTATGAACACCCCACGTGAGGGTGAATACGGGTGTCCATGTAAGCATCCCACTGCCACAGATGCTTACTGCCGTTTCTTTACCTACCCGAAAAGACCCCATAGACAACTGTCCAGACCAGACCTGAATCAGTCACTGCCCTGAGGATACTATGTACATATATATTGACTACTGGCCACTAGCATTGGGGTTTCCAGACAGCCTGGCCTTGACCTCTAGCCATGCACACACCCAGTTCAGTCCTCTCCCCTAACATGTCTCCCTCCAACTTATTGATTAACTCATCAAATTTTTACCTAGACTCTAGTATGCGCCAAACACCATGATCGTCATTAGGAAAACAGCAATCCCTATACTCATGGAGCTCACAATCTAACTAGAGAAACAAAAGGAAAAAGGAAGCATAGTAATTATCATTGGTGATGATATTTTTTAAAAGACTGAAAACAGGAAAAAGAAAATAAAACCAGTAAAACCGATTCTAGATGGAGTGTTTAGAGGAGTCATTACCGAAGTGGTAACATTTTAGCAGGAGAAATAAAGGATGAAAAGGAACTGAGCATGGAGTAGGAAATTCATAGGCCATGAAGTAGAAAAATTCAGCTCAGTGCAGGAACTGGATAAGCTCCCAGTTTTTGAGAGGGTTAGGATGACACCAACTTGTGTTTGCTTTGTTTTTTAACCTTTCTGTTTCTTCCCATAAGCAGTTTTAGAATATCATCTCTCTTTTTTTTTTAGAATAATATTGATGTGGTCCTGCTCAAATGAGTGAACATTCTGTCATAACTGACCACTTAACATTCAGCAAAACCAGTTCTTCTTTCAGTAGGAATAGAGAGTGGAAAGCCACGGACACTTGCAAGACTTGAGTGCCAAAACCATTTGGCTTTGCTTATACTCTATTGGCCAAAAAAAGCCACAAGACCAGTCCAGCTTCAAGGAGTGGGGAAACAAACTCTACTATGAATAGAAAAAGCTGCAAAGTCACAGCCTTGAGTACAGGGAGGCCATTAGTTGCAAGGTCACACTCAATCCACGTCAGCTGCCACTGCTGCACCCACCCCATACCTGACCACAGACACATAAGTGAGCCCCCGAAGACCAGAATAACTGCCCAACTGGTCCACAGTCTTCCAGTGATCCTCTGCCAATTATAAAGAGCAACTACAGCAGAGACGCCATCTTTTAGACTAAGTCACAATGGCTGAGGTGAGAAAAAACAGAACTACAACTTAATGCTAACAAGAGAACTCAGCAGCAGTAATACCTAGAGTGAAACGGGCAAGGAGATTTAGGGGAACAATTCAGCTCATAATTTAGAATCCTGAATAAGAACAGGGGAAAATCACAAGTCCATTTTCTGGATGTGTTTGGTGGAGATGGTGGACGTGTTTGGTGGAGATGGTGGACGTGTTCGACAACACTTGGAAATGTGGACCTGAAGATTGGAAAATACTTGGGAGTAGGTGAGTTGCCAAGAGATTAGAGAGGAGGAAAAAAGCTGTAGCCTTAGCCTTGGTTAAGCCAAATTAGAAAATATTAAAAGGAAGAAAAGTCACTTTTTAAAAGGACCAAAGTAAACAGAAAAAAATCCAAGACGTTGCAGGTCATGGAAGGTGTGAGAGCAGAGAGTTTCAAGAAGGTGGGTACTGAACACTGTCAAGAGCTGTAGCAACGTGGAGAATGAGAACCAAAAGATCCTGTCTGGGAGTCTTAATACCCATTTAACCTTCTAGGCAGCAAGATTGAAATAGAGTTTGTTCTGCAGGACAATTAAATTATACTGCATGGCAATTAAATTATAAAATTAGAAATTGAAGAAACTTTGGAGAATCTTCACAGAACTCAAATTAGACCTCTCATTTGATCCCATAACCCCCCTACTAGGCATCTACAGAAAAAAGAAATTATTTTATCATAAAGACATTTGCATTAGACTGTTTATAGTAGCTCCATTTACAATCACCAAAATGTGGAAACAACCTAAATGCCCACTAACCCAGGAATGGATTAACAAGCTGTAGTATATGTATACCATGGACTACCATTCAGTCATAAGATGGAGACTTTACATCTTTAGCATTAACCTGGATGGAGTTGGAATACATTCTTCTTAGTAAAGCATTGCAAGAATGGAGAAGCAAGAATCCAATGTACTAAATTCTAATATGTAGCCAGTAGACCAGCGGTTCTCAACCCATGGGTCACAACCCCTTTGTAACAATGAAAATACATCCTGCATATCAGATATTTACATTACAATTCATAACAGTAGCAAAATTACAATTATGAAGTAGCAATGAAAATAATTTTATGGTTGGGGGGTCACCACAACATAAGGAACTGTATTAAAGGGTCGTGGCATTAGGAGGCATTAGGAAGGTAGAGAACCACTGCAGTAGACAATCTAATACATACCCACATAAGAGAAAAACTGAGATCAGTTCAGGGGCAGGAGAACAAGGGAGCAGGGAGAGGGCAGAAGGGAAGAGGATGGGAGGTTACGGTGTATGGCACACCTCTTGGGGGCAGGACACAACTGTAAGAGACGCTTTACCTAACAAATGCAAACATTGTAACCTAATTCTTTGTGCCCTCAATGAACCCGATACAATAAAAGAAAATTAAAAATTGAAACCAAAATTTTTTTAATTGGTAAACAATAACTATGTATACTCATGGGGTACATAGTGATGTTTTGATACATATAATAATGTATACTGATCAGATCGGGGTGATTGGCATATCCATCTCTCAGGCATTTGTCATTTCTTTGTTCTGGAAACATTCAGTATCTTCTAACTATTTGAAACTATATAATGTATTACTGTTCACTATAGTCGTCCTGTAGTGGTACAGAACATTAGAACTCATTCTTCCTATGTGGCTGTAATTTCGTATCCTTTAAAAAATCTCTATCACTCCCTAAGGCCCTACCCTTCCCAAGAAAACAACAAATTTTTAAAGATGACAAATTGTGTGGGATTTTTTTTTCAGTATTTCTTTTAGAAAAACTTAACAGCCCGGCCAAAGGAAACCAGAAAATAAATTGTGGCATATTTATATGATGGAATAACTACATAACAACTAAAAAGAATGACATGTCCATATTTGTTGACATCAATGATCTCAAAGATATGCAATTGAATGAAAAAAGCAAGAAATAAAATAATATGTAAAGTTGTACTATTTGTGTAAATTTAATAAGTAACATCATGCAATACTGTAAATGGATCATGGATAGCAGGAATCTAGTGAAGAGAGGCAAGGGAGAAGGCTAGGGAAGAAAGGAGAGACCTCAACTTTATCAAAAGTTTTATAGTTCTTTTATCAAAACCCAATAAATATATACATAAGAAGCCAAAAACAAAAAATCCTATCCAGGGATCAGTGAATGAAAATGGACAAATATTTTCAGACTCACAGTAAGAAGTATAGTAAAATAAGGGCTTTAATTTACCATTTTGAAACATTTAACAAAATTTCCATAATGTAATGCAGATCAAAGGCGATGGGAAAGAAAGTAACCAGGAAGTCAGCCAGTGAGGGGGCTTCAAGAAGAAAGGTATTTATCAGGGAAATATAACCGCTATTTTTCTGAAATTCTTATTGCTTATAAAAACCACAATACTCCTTAAAGGTTGAAAACAGTTTGCATATGTTTTGCTTTGTGGATTTAGAAATAGTACCCTAGAGAGCGTTCAATTTTGAAGAAAGAGGAGCCAAATTTTAAGAAAAAAAAATTGGATTGCATAAGAAGCCCATATAATCTTTCTTTGATGGCACTCACTGGCATCCTCTGAATTTATAATCAGGAGCTTTTAATTGATAAAGCTTTGATAGCACAAAAGGTCACCGTGGATTACTCCATCCTGCTTTGCAACATACTGCGCTCTTCACAAACATTAGCAATTAGCTGCAATAAATAATGGCATGATCCACCCATTTTAAACACAGGACAGCACCCTGAAGTCCCTCGCCTGCAGGAAAAACAGTAGGAACTGGCCTTTGTTGCAAACACTTTTCAGTTGCTTTCTGTACCACAGTTAAATTCACCTCTGAAGCCTATCTGATATCTTTTTTCCATTTAACATATACATTTATACAGGTTCTAATTCTATTCTCCCAAATGATAAGAAAACTATGTTTTTTAAGTAAAATCTCTGTATCATAAGTGATAAGTACTATATGTATGAACTCACCATTTTTGTAAGTCTGTTTTATAAACTTATTCTTCCTTTTAACCAAGAACATTTTAATGTCCTAATGATTTATTATTTTAATTCAGTCCAATTGGCAAGAAGCAATTAGGTACCATTCTGTTGTTAACATGTCTCCTTCCCCTTCCAATTTTGTCCTCAATAAATGTGCTACAGTTTCTACTGGCAGTCAAGGAAACTTCACACAAAAGCAGCATTTACTTGCAGTTACAACAGAGCCAAGCAATACATATGCCGTTTGACAGCTCAGAATATCTGTTTTCCAGCATTCATCTGGAGCTGTTATTGGAACCATTAAAATTATTTTTTAACAGTTTTTAAAGGCCCAAGACACATTAATTTATCCTGATAGATGGTATAATGTGTTCATGTAAAAGAAAAACAAGTGTTATATAAAACATGACTGAAATGTCAACCACCTCTTTCTTTCCTTTCTTTTCACTCTATATGTTTAATTTATTCTCCATTGAAAATGGCAACCCGTAAAAAATAAAAACCCCATTTGATTTATTTTATACTTTCACACCCCTTATCACACTGAGCAATGCCATTTTTGATCCGAAATAAGACTGAAACTTTTGCTTTCACACAAAAGTAAACACAGATGGTCTGATAATAGCAGAGAACTTTACACAAACTGCCTCATTTGAAGCAGGCCCATTTATGCCACATTTCATTAAATATGGCCTGTCTTAAATCAGACAGGCTCTCCTACAAGGAGCCAATCTTTATCTTTATTTAAACTCAGAGTGTGTGGCTTGTCTGTCACTATAAAAGACTTTGCCTTCTTTGTACAGAGGCAGACTTTAAAGTTAAAGAGCAGGGTGGGCCTCTTTAACCCAGCCAGGCCAGTCCAACTAACAAACAGATTGTATTCAAAGTTTCTTTTGTCATCTATTGTGGGATTTTAAGAGCATTTTACCATAGAAACAATGTTATACTTGGTGGTTAAGTTTTTACGAAAGGCCATAAAAGCCTATTTAACCCATCAAATAGTTGAGCTAATAGTTTAATAGTACCAAAATGCACCTGTGCTAAATAATACCACAAAACAATGCACAATAATCTCCGTGGGAATGTTTATTGGGAATTCCAACCTTTTATGCTTGTGAGGGGCTTGTGGTAACTTCGTGCTCACCTCCTCTTGCAGACCTGCCTCACTACTGGGCAACAGGAGTTAGACTTCCCTGCCCTAAATATAAACCACCTGTTGGCCACTATCCCCTGAAGCTGGAGTTCAGTCTAAGAGAAAACAGAGACTGGGTCTGAGGGGTGAAAGTGTGGGATGGGGTCTAGGAGGTTAGAGGTGGACAAATTCTCTTGCCAGCACACACCCAGGCCACGCTTCTTGGTCTGGCCTTCACACCATCATTCTTTTCTTCCGCCAGCCCTGAGATTGTTCTGTCTTATTCCTCTTCAATTGCTACCACCTGTTGCTTCCAATGAGGTCTCCATCCTCCTCCTGGTCTACCCTACCAAAAACAGCAGTCTCAGCCTTTCTTCTTCTGAGAAACAAAGGATACACAGGGTTGACGTTTCCTGAAGATTAAATAAATGAATAAACATTCGTTTATTTGAATGACGTTTTCTAAAGATTGTTACAGTTGCTCACCAAGGAAACCTGGGGATACAAGAGCTCTCCTAAATTCACGTTCTCCAGCTCCTTTTTTAAATTTAGACTGAGTTGAGAAAGACAAAAGTACACCTGGATGATAACAACATGTTTGAGGAGACACAAATAGGTATAAATTGAGTTTTACAACATTCAAGAACAAGATACGCGATCACGGTAATGGAACAGAACCTGGCTCTGCCTCCCCCAGCCAGAGGTATCAAGACGTCCACCCAAATAAGTGACTGTGGCAAAAATCTCAATCAGTGGTAGTTTATCAAGCCAAAACTGAGTACACCACAGGAAAAACACAAACCACAGACAAAGGGGAATTTGGAAGGCATTTAAAGGCATACAGAGGAAAAAGAAAAAGGCTGTGGTGGGGAAAGAGGGGTGAGGCAAACAGTTGACATTCTTTTGAGGTCCAAGAAATCTACATCTTACCTAAGATAAAGGGAATGTCAGAAGAGAAAAAGGGAATAGAAGGAAGCATCAATTCTGTAGATGTCCCTGGGTAGCTGGAAGAATGTCTGATCCTGTCCTGTTACCTGAAAGGATAAACTTGTAATTCATTACTTGTGTGGAATCAAACAGACTTTAGTTTGAGGTGCTAGACAGTTATATTCCTTGCTGATGGGAGACCAGCAAGGAATTTCTCTAAGGAATGATGTATGGGGGCCAACTTTGCAGATACCTGAGGTCTTTCCCTTCTCTTCTGCATAAAAGGGCTGTAGACAGTGTGGCCCCCAAGACTATGACTTTTTGTTTTACAATGATATTTCAATTCATATTTGAAAGATTGCCTTCTTTCCTCCAGCCCTCCTAAAATTCTCTGAAAACAGGATAAATCTGTCCTTCTCATCCTCAGGCAATCATGGGCGTATGTGAGATATTCATTGCCAAAGCCCACCAGTCCGTTCAAAGGGGGACCATACTATTCTTCTTTGCCAGGGATCTTTTAAGTCTGCTTCTGTGATGGCTGTAAATGTTCACTGCCCACAACATCAATATGTTCAGTCTACCAGCTTCATTGCCCACCGCTTGAGAGGAAGCCAGTCCACTGAGACAGCAGGGGCTAAAGCCGAGGAAGAGTTTAATATTGCAGGCACCATGCAAAGAGACAAGAGGAAGTTCTCAAATCTGACTCCCTGATGAGTTGGGGTAAACAATTTTGAAGGATAGTTTGGCAGGCAAAGGCCTATGCAATTGGGTCTGCTTATTGGGTGGGCTCAAGGAGGAATCACGGGGATCTAGAAATTGTCAGTTTTGCTGAGTTAGTTCTCAGATGGCAGTTGCAAGACCAGTTGAGTTAGTTAGTTCCCACATATGGGCCACTGGCCTGGATGTGTCAGCTATTTCACGGGAATGCAGGACCCGGACGATGTCTCAGAAACTAGCTTTAGGTTTCACAAGGGTGATATAATCTATGGGAGCAATGAAGAAAGTTAAGAATTTTTATGACCATTAGTTATATGACTCCTGAGTCATAAAAAACTATATAGGAAAGCAAGCTAGGGAACAATGGCTGAAGATATATATATATCCCCTAACACAGTTCCCACCCTGTGGCCCTTATTAATTTTATAAAAAGCATTTTCAATTCTGCTTTACCTCAACTCCCCATTGGGAAGGCAAGGGGATCAGGTTCTAACAACTCAGAAAGCTATCATCTAGGTTAGGCTAATAACCCTCTCCCCCAAATCTCTAAAAGCTAATCCCACATCTTTCAGTTCTCTTTCCTCTGCCTTCCTCAGAAAATACCCACTGTCATGCTCCTGCTGCCACCCTCCCCCCACACCTCTAATTTCAGAACAAAAACTTGAGTCTTAGGTTTTATTCTAGGGACCGAGAAACTTCCATTTTCATCCATGGCTTTTTTTTAGGCCGGCTAATGTACAGGCAGTTCAGAATATTCTAAAGCTAGGAAGCCCAGAATCAGAACATAACAGCTTCTGGGTATGAGGGAGTGAACAAATAATTATGTCAATAAATTATCCTGCCAAATGTCTTTCAGAGGAACTCCCAGCTTTGGGTTATCTAGCTATTTCTTGATATATCTGCAGGGAAGCCCCAGCCAGGACTTTAGATATGGGGACTGAATAAATGGTCTGCAGGGTGAGGGTGCCACCAAAGAGAACACCACACTGGGCTCGAGAGAACCTCACTCCTCTTGTCAACCTTCTTTTCTCTCTACTTTATGGCCTTTTCAGTCATCTATTTGTAATGTTGTCTCTGGAGCCAACATTTATAATAGATTTATTATAAGTAAATGATTAATATGGATTATTTTAATCAACTATCATAATAACTTAGTGAAGTAGGTTATTATGCCAATTTAAAGATGAAGAAACTGTGATGTAACCCAGAAAAAAATATGAATTTATAACTACATAGAATTTATAGCTAAAAAGAGAATATAAGACTTCTCAATTGGGTAGTGCCTGTGGCTCAGTGAGTAGGGCACTGGCCCCATATACCGAGGGTGGTGGGTTCGAACCTGGTCCTGGACAAAACTGCAACAAAAAAATAGCCAGGCGTTGTGGCGAGTGCCTGTAGTCCCAGCTACTCTAGCGGCTGAGGCAAGATAATCGCTTAAGCCCAAGAGCTGGAGGTTGCTGTGAGCTGTGACCCCACAGCACTCTACCCAGGGTGACAAAGTGAGACTCTGTCTCTTAAAAAAAAAAAAAAGATTTCCCAATTATCAGAAGAGAAATACATAAATAAACAAACAAACAAATAAAATACACCAATCATGTCATGAAATTTTTTAAAAAGCAATAGACAAACATGTAGGGTTGTAACCTAAAATAGTATGTTAGAACAAAGGCCAGGGCCAGGTACAATGACCTGTAATCCTAGCACTCTGAGAGGCTCAGATGGGTCGACTGCTTGAGCTCAGGAGTTTGACACCAGCCTAAGCAAGACAGACCCCACTCTACTAAAAATAGAAGAACTCACCAGGCATCATGGTAGATGCCTGTAGTCCCACCTACTTGGGAGGCTGAAGCATGAGGATTGCTTGGGCGTAAGAGTTACAGGTTGCTGTGAGCTATGATGCCACATACCTATCCAGGGCAACAGAGACTCTGTCTCAAAAAAAAAAAAAAAAGGCCCAATATATCTGTCATATAACTAAATGTATATGGGATAAATTCTACTTAAGTAAAAGAATTCCACTTTCAATAAGGGTGGTCTGGGATTTGGGGGCCTCACTCAGGAAGCTGAACTTTGCTTGTTTTGAGGGTGTTATCCCCTAGGAACATTTAATGATTCTGAAAGGGGAAGGTGAGTGGCTAAGCATAACTTCTGACTGCTCTAGGCTAGGTACAGACACTAATCTACAGAGCTTGAGGGAAAGGAAGACTGATGAATACTCTTCTTTGTGGCTTCAGACCAAGATACCCTAGAAGTAAAGTAAGACCTTCACAGTTTTGAATTATCTCAGTCTCTGAAACTGAACTGAGGTAAGTCACAGATTGCTAATACCTATAGGCATCTGGCAGAAATAAAAATAAATCTTCTGTGGAGGAAAAGGGAGGGGAAAGGGGGTGTCAATAGAGGGAGACTTAATGGTGGGACCACACCTATAGAGCATATTGCAAATACAAGTCGGACCTATCAGGTGTAGAACACAAACGTCTTAACACTCTAATTGGGTAAATGAGGTGAAGGCTATGTTAATTAGTAGGATGTAAGCACTCCAATTTGTACAAATAATCAACACATTGAATCCCACAATGGCATAAATGTATTCATGATCTATGTACAAATGATTTAATAAAAATAAATAAATAAATAAAAAGTAAAAATAAAAGGATAACCAATTTCCAAAAAACAAAACAAAAATCTTCTAAGGAAGAAGTTAATATCATTATATGTCTCAAATTATTTCTGAAACTTGGCAAATATGATGTCAGGCACACAACTGAAAATAATCAGTCACATAAGGAAACAAGACAATTTGAATGAAAGTCACAAATAACAGAAAATACAAACCAAAAAAAAAAAAAAATAGATATCAAAGTTATTAGATATGGTCTTTAAAACTACTACCTTTGGCCAGGCATGGTATCTCACACCTGCAATCCTAAGATTTTGGGAGGCCCAGGCAAGAGGATTGCTTCAGGCCAGGAGTTCCAGGACAGCCTGGGTAATAGAAAGACCTTGTCTCTACAAAAAAAAAATTTGTTAATTAGCCAGGTGTGGTGACACACACCTACCTCCTACTCAGGAGGCTAAGCCAAGAAGATTGCTTGAGTCGAGGAGTTCAAAGCTTCAGTGAGCTATAATGACACCACTGCACTCTAGCCCAGATGACAAAGTGAGACTCTGATTCAAGAAACAAAACAAAATAGAATAAAATAACTATCTTTCATACACATATAGCTATATGGATAAATACGTGATATAAGAGGTATAGTAAAATGTTAATGGTAGAATACAAATGGTAGATAGATGTTCACTAAAATTCTTTTGACTTTTCTACATGTTTGAAATTTTCACAATAAAATATTGGAAAATAATTAGTCTTAATATGTTCAATGAAATAAAAAATAATGAGAATTTTGAAAGAGAATCAGAATTATTTTTTAAATAATCAAAACGAAATTCTAGAACTGAAACATGCAATAACTGAAGTGGAAAGTTTAATAGATTAGACATAGAGATAATTAGTTTATATAAGTATGTGTATCTACATCACAGAAAAGAGAGAATTAGCACATGTACGTATATGTATCTAAATCATAGAAAGATACCCAGAATAAAGCAAGAAGACAGAAAAGAATGGACAACAGAGAAGAGAGGGTAAGAGATATAAAGGATACAGTGAGAAAATTTAACATTCACGTAACTGGAATCAGACAAAGAAAGGAGGGAGAAAATGAGACAGAAAGAAAATTCAAAAAGATAAGTAATATCTGATTGTTTTCCAAGGAAAATACATCATGACATAGAATAAAGAATTCTATAAACCCTAAATAGGATCGTGAAAGAAGACCACATTTTAGTGGGGAAAACACTTGAAGATACTGGCCTGGGAAAAAACTTTATGAGGAAGACCTCCCCACCCACCCCCCACTAGCAATTGCAGCAACATGAAAAATAAATAACTGGGACTTGATCAAGCTAAAAAGCTTTTGCACAGCCAAGAATACCACAAAAGGCAAATAGCCCTCAGAATGGGAAAAGATTTTTGCATGTTATCAATCTAACAAAGCCCTGATAACTAGTATCTACAGAGAACTCAAATTAAACAATAAGAAAAGGGAAAACAACCCTCTCTATAAATGAGCAAGTGATTTGAACAGAAACTTCTCTGAGGAAGACAAGTGAATGGTCAATAAACACATAAAAAAAAAGCTAATTGTCTTTAATCATCAGAGAAAGGCAAATCAAAACCGCTCTAAGATATCACCTAACCCCAGCAAGATTAGCCCACATCACAAAGTCCCAAAACACCAGATGCTGGCATGGTTGTGGACAGAAGGGAACACTTCTATGCTGCTGGTGGATTTGCAAACTAATACAGCCTTTTTGGAGAGAAGTATGGAGAATCCTCAAAGATCTAAATGTAGACCTTCCATTTGATCCTGCAATCCCATCCATTATTAGGTGTCTACCCAGAAGAACATAAATCATTTTACCACAGATATTCGCACTTGAATATTTATTGCTGCTGAATTCATAATAACCAAGCTGTGGAAGCAACCTAAGTGCCCATCAACCCTTGAATGGATCAACAAACTGTGGTATATGTATACCATAGAATATTATGCAGCCATTAAAAAGGATGGAGACCTGATATCTTTTACATTTACCTGGATGGAGCTGAAATACATTCTTCTTAGCAAAGTATCACAAGAATGGAAAAAGGAATATCCAATGTACTCCATACTAAAGTGAAATCAATATATAAACAATTACATGTTCCTAAGAACAACAAAACACTATTATAGCCCAGTTTGGGGGTAGAGGGAAGCCAAAGAGGGGAGGGGAGGTGACATTTGGCAGAGTAGGGAGGGCATGAGGTGGCATCTCACCTAATGTGCACATTATGAAAGTATATAACATGCCCCCTGGATGAGGGGCTCTTCTATAATTGGAACTTTGCCCTGGAAGTAAGAACAATGTAACCTAAATATTGTACCCTAATATTAATTTGAATAAAGTTTAAAAACAAACAAACAAACAAAAAAGAAGACCATACTTTAGACATAGCAATCAGAATTATTAATTTTTTTAAAATATGATGGTGGTTTTGAGGTGATTGTATAAATAAATTATTAACAATTATGATCTTTTAGGCTTGGCGCCTATAGCTCAGTGGTTAGGGTGCCAGCCACGTACACTGGGGCTGGTGGGTTCAAACCCAGCACAGGCCTGCTAAACAACAATGACAACTGCAACAAAAAAAAATAGCCAGGTGTTGTGGCAGCCACCTGTAGTCCCAGCTACTTGGGAGGCCAAAGCAAGAGAATCACTTAAGCCCAAGAGGTTGCTGTGAGCTGTAACACCATAGCACTCTACCAAGAGTAACATAATGAGACTCTGCCTCAAAAGAAAACTATCTTTCAGACATATATACTTCAGATATACAAGTGAAATTATTATACGATGTCAAAATAATCAAAGTATACAAGAGTAGAAAAGGATAAAAATTAAAAAGAAATGAACTGCTAATCTTATCATTAGTTGGCAATTGCTGAAGTTGGGTGATGAGTAAGTCAATACAGAAACTGAAGGAGAGAGCCATTTGGTTTTCTAAAGTAGACCTAATGGCTTATGGGAATTGCTCAGCTAGTTGAGTCTAGAACTCTGAGGGGCATGGCTGAGGTCAATACTACAGACTGACTGTATTTTCAGTCATTCTGCTATTTGGAATCCTATTGATATGTACGAGTTTGTAGAGACAAAGTGAACAGATTTGGTTAAAGCCTCTGTTGTTCAGATTAATCATAGTGGCCAAAGAGTGGTATGTTCATAGGGAAAATACTAGAAACCAAGACAGTGTGGGAACATGGGTAGATATTATAATTATATATAGGTCTCTACACCTCTGCACATCTTGCAAGCTAAGACATTAACTTCATTTGTTCTGGACTGGCTTTCCACTGATGTTTGTATAGTAAGCAGCCTTAGAAGACAAGATAGTATTGTATCTCCCTCTGGTGCTTTGAAGGATAAACAAGCTTACTGGCCATTATAAAAGCTTCATATTTCCTAAGCTCAGGGTTTCTTTCCTGTAATGCAACTCAGTGTATGTGCAGATGTTACCTGGCCTCCTCAGGGAATCAGGGCTTAAGAAACTGGTCACATGATAATTTTATGGTCATTATTGTTTCTGTGAGTGATAAACAGTCCTTTGTCTTCTGCCAGCATCCACAAAACTGTGTCAAGCTACCTTACTAGCTTTCAATTAGGGTAAAATCTCAAACCTTTCACCACTCTTAACAAATATCTAGAAAATAATTGACAAAAACATATCAGAACCTCAGAGATGCAGTTTGAGTGGTAATCAGAAGAATATACAGAGGCTTAGAAACATATCAATCAAAAATCAATAAATAATGACAATGAATTAGTTAAGCATTCAACTCAAGATCTTAGAAAAGGACAATAAAATAAACCTAAGAAAAGAAAAAGAAGGAAAATAAATGCAGGGAAAATTAAATAGAAAATGGCAGAGCATTTTCTTTAATGTCAGTTCTTTAAATAAATACCTTAGATAAAACATTTGTAGTTCAGTCTTAAACAGTTCAGGCTGCTATAAAAAAAAATATGCCCTAGACTGGATAGCTTATAAACAACATAAATTTATTTCTTATAGCTTTGGAGGATGAAAGTCCAAGATCAGGGCCCCACATGGTAAGGTTCTGGCAAGCGTCCTCTTTCGGATTGCAGACTGTATCTTCCTATAACAGAAAGAGAGCTAAAGAGCTGTTCATGTTCTCCTTTATGAGGGAACTAATCCCATTCCTGAGGGCTCCAACTTCATGACTTAAATGACCTCCCCAATTCTCACATTCTAATACTATCACACTGAGGGTTATGGGCTCAACATATGAATTTTGGAGGAACACAAACTTTCAGCCCATACATAACAGATTCAAACTAAAAAAAAAAAAAAATTGCTAAAGGTACAATTGTATTTTTAAAGGAAGTAAAATTGCAGAAATAACTACAGAATTAAAGGATACTAAAAAATAATAGAGACTGTTGCTCAAATTCATGAAAATATAAAAATGTATTATTATTTAGAAAAACATAGCATTAATAAACTGACATTAGAAAAGACAAAAAAAATCTAAATAGGCCAATTATCATTGAAGAAATGATGTTAGAGAGCTACCCTCATTAAAACTCATGAAGCCCAGGTAGTTTCATAGATGAAACCATTAAAATAAATCAAATGCTGGCTCGGTGCCTATGGCTTAAGCGGCTAAGGCACCAGCCACATACATCTGAACTGGTCGGTTCGAATCCAGCCCAGCCTGCCAAACAACAATGACAGCTGCAACCAAAAAATAGCCAGGCATTGTGGCAGGCACCTGTAGTCCCAGCTACTTGGGAGGTGGAGGCAAGAGACTGGCTTGAGCCCAGGAGTTGGAGGTTGCTGTGAGCTGTGATGCCACAGCACTCTACCCAGGGGGACAGCTTGAGGCTCTGTCTCAAAAAAAAAAAAAAGTTCAAATGCTATTTAAGATATTCTGATTGTGCATGCATGTGAGTGTTTTGTATCTTAATTACTTATAAAGATACATTTTTAAATATTTCATATTTATACATTAAAAATATAAAGTCTTGAATTTACTTCAAAATAGCATGATAGGAGAAATACTAGGGTGTGTGGAAATAGACACAAGCTTAGTCATGATACTAAAACCTAAAACTGACACGAAAATTCAACATACAGAAATCTGACAATTAAATTCACAAACTCATCCTTGAAAAAGTGCTACAAACTTCATTGCTGAATATCACTACAGTCACCTTTGAAATACTTCTCTTAGGAAGCTAAGCACTGATGACAGCACCTAGTCCACCCTTCAAGGCAATTTGGAACTCTTTTTCTGGGATGACCACTGGATCTGTTGTCATACAGCATACAAAAGCACGCAACACAACAATAAGGAATGCCACTCAGCAAGACACTGCCACATGTTGACATAAACACAGCCATGAGATACTGATGTACTAAGGTAATGAAACCTTACCGAGTTGTTCGTACAATACTGCCACTGTATGGGTGAACTCAATTGTCAGACCTAGTATAACAGCTATGATGGTCATTCCAGAAAAAATAATTCCAAAATTGCTTTGAAGAGTGAACTGCGTGCTGATGTTGGTGCATAGCTTCCCAAGGGGAGTGCTTCAAAGGTGACCATAGTGATATTCAGCAATGAGCTATGTACCACTTTTTCTACAATGAGTTTGTGAACCTAATTGTCAGATTCCATATATTGCAACCTAATTATAAATATCTACTCATAAATAGTAATTAAATCATTGCCAGACAGAATTTAGCAGTACATTTAAAATATATATATATGTATGTATGTATGTATGTATGTGTATATATATATATATATATATATATATATATATATATATATATATATATATGGCAGTGCCTGTGTCTGAAAGGAATAGGGCACCGGCCCCATATGCCAGAGGTGGTGGGTTCAAACCCAGCCCCGGCCAAAAACTGCAAAAAAAAAAAACAACTCTGAGGCTCAGTATGGAGTCATCAGTTAACTTCTTATTTTTTTTTTCAAAGTCTCAAAAAATAGACAACTACTATTTATAAATAAAAGTAAAAGATAATTTCAAAAAAAATTATATTATATTCTGACCAGCTAAGTTCACAAGGGATGGTAGGATAGCCATTATTAGCAAAAATATTAGTACAATTGCTATGGTCTGAATGTTTGATGTTTGTGTCCCTCCAAAGTTGATATGTTGAAACCTAATCCCCAATGTGATAGATTTATCAGTGGGGCCTTTGTGTAGGTCATGTGGACCTACATGTAATTACCACCTTTATAAAAGAGGGCTGGAGGATCCTGTTTGCCCCTTCCACTATGTGAGGACACAGTTAGAAGGCACCATCTGTGAAGAAAAGAGAGAGCCCTCACCAGACATCAAATCTGCTGTTGCTCTCATCTTGGACTTTCTAGCCTCTAGAGCTGTAAGAAATAAACTTCTATTGTTTATAAGTTACCCAGTTTATGGTATTTTTGTTACAGCACCCAAAATGGACTGAAGATAATAACTCATCATATTTATAAGCTGAAAAGAAAAATTATAATCATATCCACAAATGCAAAAAAAGTTTGATCAAATTTGCCATCTATTCTTCATTTTAATTAAAATATTCTCCATTAAGTAAAAATTGACCCTTGTTTCATAAAATTCTATAAAATCACACATCATGCTTATTTGGAAAAGGCCAGACACATTTCTGTTAAAGCTAAGGAAAATAATGTCTAATATTTGCAGAATTATTTAACATTGCTATGGAAGTATCAGCTGATACAATAAGACAAAATGAATAAACAAATATTTACTGCCCAAAGCAATCTACATAGTCAATGCAATTCCTATCAAAATACCAATGTCATTTTCCATAGAATTAGAGAATACAACTCTCAATTTCATATGGAAACAAAAAAAGACCCAAGTAGCCAAAACAATGCCAAAAAACAAAAAATCTTGAGGCATTACATTACCTAACTTCTAACTGTATTATAAGACTATGATAACCAAAATAGCATGCATGGTACTGATATTAAAGTAGACACTAGACCAATGGAACACAATAGAAAATTCACAAATAAAGTCAAATACCTTGAATCTACTGATCTTTGACAAAGCAGAAAAAACCTCCACTAGGGAAAGGAAAGTACCCCTATTAGATAGCCACATGCAGAATAATGAAACTGGATTCATATCTCTCAACATCTACAAAAATTAACTTAAAATGAATTAAAGATTTAAATGTAAGACCTGACACCATCAAAATTCTAGACTAAAACCTAGGAAAAACTCTTCTGGACATCAGTCTAGGCAAATAATTCATGGCTAAGATCCCAAAAACAAATGTTAACAAAAGCAAAAATAAATAAATGGAACTTAAATAAACCAAAAAGGTTCCACACAGCAAAATACATAATCAACAGAGTAAAGCAATAACTTATAGAATAGGAAAAAATATTCACAAACTATACATCTGACAAATGACTAATATCCAGAATCTGTAAGAAATTCCATAAATCAGCAAAAAAAAAAACCCAAAAGTCCCATTAAAAACTGGGCAAAAGGCATGAACAGACATTTTTTAAAATAAAGCCCAACAAACATATGGAAAAAATGCCCAATATCACTAATCATTAGGGAAATGCAAATCAAAATCACAGTGAGATAACACCCTATCCCTGTCAGAATGGCCATTATTAAAAAGTCAGAAAACAACAGATGTTGGCACAAATCCATTGAAAAGGAAACATTTATGCACTGTTGGTAAGAAAGTAAATTAGCACAACCACTAAGAAAAATAGTATAAAGATTTCACAAAAACTAAAGGTAGATCTACCAATTGATCCAGCAATCCCTACTGGGTATCTACCTGAAGGAAAAGAAGTTATTGTGCTGAAAAGACACCTGCAATCATTATGACAACACAACTCACAATTGCAAAGATATGGAACCAACTTAGGTGCCCATCAGCTGACGAGTGGACAAAGAAAATGGGGTATATACACACACCACAGACTATTCAGTCATAAAAAATAGTATGAAATTATGTCTTCTGCAACCACTTGGATAGAACTGGAGGCCATTATCCTAAGTCAAGTAATGCAGAAATGAAAAACTAAACACTGTATGTTCTCCCTAATAAGTGGGAGCTAAAAGATGGGTACAGAGCAACATAAAGGACATGAGAAACCAAGGAGGGGGAGGGTGGAAAGGTGGGTATAGGAAAAAACTTATCTATTGAGTACAATGAACACTACTCTGGTGATAGGCACACCAACAGCACTGACGTAAGCATCATACAAGATTCCATATAACAAAAACACTTGTATCCCCTGAATTAATATTTTGAAATAGAAAAAAGTGACAAAATAAAGGAATGGGTAAAAAAAAATTAAGATAAATAAATAAATAGGCTCAGCACCTGTGGCTCAAGCGACTAAAGTGCCAGCCACATACACCTGAGCTGGTGGGTTCGAATCCAGCCCAGGCCCACCAAATAACAATGACAGCGGAAACCAAAAAATAGCTGGGTGTTGTGGCAGGCACCTATAGTCCCACCTACTTGGGAGGCAGAGGCAGGAGAATCAGTTGAGCCCAGGAGTTGGAGGTTGGTGTGAGCTATGATGCCACAGCACTCTACCCAGGGCAACAGCTTGAGGTTCTGTCTCAAAAAATAAATAAATATATAGTTTTCCTATATACAAACAATAGCCAGTTACAAAATACAGTAGAACCTCCATAGTTGACCACCTTCCAACATTGACCACCTCCTTAAGTTGACCTAATGTTCATAGACTGGACAAGCACCACATGTACATAGCACTATAGTAGGCCTACTTCCTTATGGTGACCACCTCCATATGTTGACCAGTTGGTTATAGTACCCTGGGTAGTCAACTTACCAAGGTTCTACAGGTTCTACAGAAAGATTCCATTTACAATGGCAATGATAAGATAAAATGCCTAGTAATAAATTCAGCAAGAAATATGTCAGTTATCTAAAAAAAAAAACACTTCAAAGATACTACTGTGGGTCACACTTGCATACAAACACACACACTTGAATAAATGGAAACTGTGGTACAAAAGATAGAGTACAGAAATAAAAGAAATACTTAGCAGTGGAGGAAAAAAAGATTATTCAATAAGTGGTGTTGAGGGGGTGAGGGGACACTTCTCTCCTTTACCCTGGAAGGTTTGCTGAAAGATCAACTCACAGTAAGGCAGATTAATAAGAAAAAGGTTTCTTTACTGCACATATGAGAAGAATCACAGAGTGATTGCCAAATATCCCAAAAGGGTCCAGAAATGTATACGCCCTCATTACTGAGGGGAGAAGGAGATGAGGAATATAGGTAATTCTGTTTAGGACAATAAATGCTAGCTAGGGAGGATGAATAGATATTTGGGAGAATGATAGATGGGGGAAACAGATTGACTAACTTGTAAATGATTCTCATTGGAAATTAAATTAACCTGAGAGACAGGTACTATATTTAAAATGATACTTGAGCCAGGTATGTTTGCAATTTTTTTTTTTTTTTTAGATAGAGTCTCACTTTGTGACCTGGGCTAAAGAGCAATGGTGTCATCATAGCTCACTGAAACCTCAAACTCCTGGGCTTAAGTAATTCTCCTGCCCCCCAAGTAACTGGGACTACAAGTGTATGCCACCAGGCCCACCTAATTTTTCTATTTTTTTTGTAGAGACAGGGTCTTGCTATTGCCCAGGCTGGTCTTGAACTCCTGGGCTCAGGCAATCCACCTACGTTGGCCTTCAGCATGCTAGGGTTATAGGCTGCATGTGCCACCATGCCCAGCTTCTGGTTGCATTATTAATCTTCTTTCCTGCAACATACTGAGATAACAGAGAGGGGAAGGGAAGTCAGATTGTTATTTTGATGTGTCCCTCTGGTTCACACAGATAGAGAGAAGGCCCCTACGAGACCAGTTGATCTCTAAGGGCCTTTATTTCAAAATATTCTTTATACCAAGGAGTCATATTTTGGAGGTGAAATTTCTTGAGCTCCTTCAGTGTTAACATGGATCAATTTTTTCACTTTTTAAACACAAAAGTAGAAAATATGAGAAAATGATTTTATATTAGAATGAGAAAGTCTTTCTAAATCCTGGAAGAAAAGATGAATAAATCTAATTATATGCAAATTACAATATTCTTCATGGCAAAAAAAAAAAAACTCATTTAAAAAGTTAAAAATGGTCGGTGCCTGTGGCTCAAGGAGTAGGGCGCCAGCCCCATATACCAGAGGTGGCAGGTTTGAGCCCGGCCCCAGCCAAAACTGCAAAATAAATAAATAAATAAATAAAAATGAAAAGTTAAAAGTTGGCCAGGTGGCATGGCTCACACCTATAATCCTTGCATTCTGAGAACGTAAAACAGGCCAATTGCTTGAGCTCAGGAGTTTGAGACCAGCCCGAGCAAGAGCAAGACCTCTGTCTCTCCTAAAAACAGAAAAACTAACCAGGTGTTGTGGCAGGCCCTTATGGTCCCAGATACTGGGGATGCTGAGGAAAAAGGATCACTTGAGCCCAGGAATTTGAAGTTGCTATGAATTATGATGCCACCGCACTCTACCTGGGGTGGCAGAGTGAGACTCTGTCTCAAAAAAAAAAAAAAGAAAGAAAAGAAAAAAGAAAGAAATCTTGTCATTTGTGACATGTATGAATCTGAAAGATACTATGTTAAGTGAAATAAGCCAGGCATTGAAATATAATAAATGATCTCACTTACATATAGAATTTTAAAAAGACAAGTTCGTAGAAGCAAAGAGTAGAATGGTGGTGACTTGGGCTTGGGGGGAGGATTGGGCAGATGTCGGTGGAGGGCACAAAAATTTGTTAGACTGGAAAAGTAAGTCCAAGAGATCCATTGTATAACATGGTGACTGCAGTTAATAACAATGGACTATAGACTAGAAAATGATTGAGAGAGTGGCTCTTAAGTGCTCTCACCACAAAAAAATGTATGTGTGATAATGAATATGCTAATTGCCTTGAGTTAGCTCTTCCAAATGTATACAAATATCAAAACATTTGTATATCATAAATATATATAATTTGTATGTGTCAACTGAAAAAGAATTAAGTCAAAATACTAGAGGCTTCAATTCTAGATCATCTTTGGAAAATTAGTCACATTCAAATATGCAATCCAGAAGCAATCTGATACTTTTCATTTCTAAATAGGCCAACACTAGCCAAGGGATCCAATCATTCTTTTTATCACAACATTAATTTATTGTATGATTTAGAGATGAGTCTCAAGTTACACCTCCCAGTGGTCCTCATGCTTTCCCATCAGTCTTTGATAACCTTTCCAGGAACTTCCATCATGCTGAGTGGATACAAGGCAAGATTCTCTGGCTGATCTTTGAGCACTATTAATACCATATGGTGACCTCTTGAGCCTACACCAAGCCTCTTGGGAGGCCAGTCTCTTCCTTTATAGTTCTCGAATAGCACATTCCCTTACCCACAGTGGACCGGGCTTGTCAAGTCTCCAATTTATCTAAAAGAAAGTCCCAAATGATGTGTGATATAAAAGAATGTTCATCATATATTTTTTAAAATAGGCTTAAAACAATTATTACATAGGAATCCACCATCAAACATAATAGTGCATAGTCAGTATTTGACAGTTGTTTGCAATAAATTAATTTTAACCAGAAAAGGGATATTTATATTCTATACAAAACATACATGCATAATAAAAAAAAAAACTAGAATGTCATATACCACAATGTTAACAAGTGCCCTCTCTGTGGGACTGGGATTACAAGTACTTTTTGTGTGTGTGCTTTTCTTTATTTTCCAATGTTATGTAATTATGTGATCATTTTGCAAACAGGAAAAAATGTTATTTTTATAAACAAACCAAGAAACTATCAAAGCTACTACTGAGCTGTTCTAGGCTCCTAAGTACCTCAACTTTGGCAGCAACTCAGACTGTGGTCACTGTATAAATATCAGTTTGACTGGGGAAGGAATTGTGCTTAGGTTTCCTGAAGGTCCTTGTTTAACAAGTCAATTGCCAAGGTGTAGGTATCTAGGTCCCTCCTTTACCCACTGACTTCAGGGAAGAAAATAAAGGAACACAAGGCAAAACTTACCTAAGTAGGTACTAACTTTGCCCTGAAGGACAGGAAGTACTCCCGTTGGCCATCTGTTGACTACAGTGCTTTCAGCAAACACAACGTGTTTGTGTATGCAACATTCTCTAAACAATGGAGAGATCAAGGGTAGTTTATGATGTGTATGTGACTTTTATTCTCACAACAAAATCTGAATCCCTCACAGATGTCAGAATTAGGATCTTTATTTAAAAAGAATAAAACTTGCCCCTAAAGGATGAAAAAGTAAAGTATGTGATCAATTGCAATGACGTAGAGAACATACCACCTGATATTGGGGTTTGTGTATAGACACACAAAAAATTCCACACAGGTTTTAAGGTGAAAATTAAACAAGAGCAAAAGATCTGGCAGTAGTAACTGAGAAAACCCAAAGATATTGCTATATACTTTTAAATCATTAAAGAAACAAGAAGGGAGTATTAAACCTACATTTAAAGAAAAGCAAAAAATCACCCTAAGTACATCATTTCAGAACTGTCCAAGACAATTAAACAGCGGTATTTATTTAAAAAGAATGAATAACCATGCAAAGAAAATAGCCTTTGCATTATTTTAGACATTAAACTAACAGCAAAAATTATATGTAAGAGTATCAGTTTATTTTCTGCCAGTTTAAGGCTGACAGAACCTACAGATAAAACAGCCCACTGCCAACTCTCTTTTCATATTTATTTAGTTTGAATTACCAGCCAGACTTACAGCTGGCTAACTTTGGAAAACTCTACAGCCAAACCTCTGTCTATAGTTCTCCCTGCAGTTAATGAAGTTCTGTGCACAAATGCAGGATGCCTTGGGCCTTATTTTAATCTTTTTATCAGTTATATATAATTTATATCCAGGTAATTATTTACGCTATCAGTTATTCATCACACACTAAACTTTAATTCTGTGAAAAGTTTACTGCATTAAGCTAAATCAATAAGCTACAGCCTCCTGTGCTGTGTTTATAAAGCAGTACCCTTTGCTTCTAAAGAAGCTCAGCAGGTCAGAGAGATATATTCATATATACAGAGTAGGATAATGCTGACCCAAGTGCACTAATTTTGTTATAAAGTGTCTTATAAATTCATGTTTAAGGTATAAACATGGGTTGTTGCAACCTATTTTCCTTCGTAAAGGAGGCTCCATGTGGCTGCCAAGAGTAAATCCAGTCAGATTATTAATTAAAGAAACATGTTCTCAACTGGGCTTGGGACTTCATATGAGCCCTTATTTTCTTATGACAGAAAGGACAAAGTTTAACTTTTTTTTTTTTAAGAGACAGAGTCTCACTATGTTCCCCAGGCTTGACTCAACCTTCTGCTTCAGCCTCCCAAGTAGCTGAGAATTGATATTTATTTTATTTAAATTGATATTCTTTTTAAATAAATATCACAAGCCACCACACCCAACCAGAAGCCTAACCTTATCTGCACTCCTGGACTAGGAAGAGCAAACCAGGGGTCAGCTGTTCTCTTGGTAAATTCCAGATAAGTTCCAAGAAGCCTTCTAGAATGGAAAGATGTTGATATTAGTCCCAGGGTCTAATTCACGGTATGGCCTGATCACTAAGGGTAAGGCCAGGACAGGGACTTCAGTGGCTAAAGGCTCATTTGGAATTTATCTTAGTGTAGGAATATGAATCTACCAATTCTTTTTTCAGATGGCTTCCCACCTCTCCCAAGACTTTTAATGAAAAGAGATAATGCTTAATTCTTTAGATTAACATAGAAACATAAAATCAAATACGTTTGTTTAATAGAGTTGAGGAGGGTCTAGAAACACACAGATGTGGAAATTTAGTATTGGATTTGATGCCATTTTAACGGAAGCACTATTTCACATATTTAAAACACGTACTTTGATATCTAGTATGTTCTGACATATGAGTACACTCACGAAACCATCACCACAATCAACACAATGAATGCACATCACTCCCCAGCTTCCTTGCACTCTTTGGTAGTCTCTCCTTGACAGCCTTTCCCATTCCCCCATCCCTGCCTCACTAACCTATGATCTGCTCTCTGTCACTACTGATTGGTTAGCATTGCCTAGATTAACTTTATAAAAATGGAATCATCCAGATTATACTCTTTGGCTTCTTTCATTCAGCATATTTTGAGATTTACTCATTTCAGTGCAGGTATCAATACTTTACTCTTTTGTATTGCTGAGTAGTATTCCACAACTTACTCGTCCATTCCATGTTGTTCAATGTCCAATGGGTTGCTTTTAGTTTTTTATTATTCCAAGTAAAACTGTTATGAACATGTATAAATGCTATGGCCACAAAGCAAGGCAATGTTAACATCAATGTAGAATGAAAACCAAAAATCATTAAGTATGACAACAGTGAACTTTATATGAATTGTCTATAGCTATTCCAGAGGATACAGGTCAAAAGTCTTTACATCGGCCTTTAAAACAACTTTCCATTGTCGTCAGGGATCTATCCTGAACAAGGCACCAGACCCAGGTGATTTTATAGACAAGTTCTGCCAGACATTAAAGGAATGATAATTCCCAGTTTCCACAATTCCAAAACATAGGGAAAAACACAGTGAGCTTCCAAATTAATTACATGAGGCCAAAATGACACTGATTCGAAAACGTGACAAAGCAGCAACTGGTCTCCCCTAAAAACACAAAGAATCTACACACCAAAATTGCATAATAAAAGGTGAGGGGATTGGTAGAACAATCCCCAAGTGAAAACTAATGAAAATCCTAATTGAATACAACATAGGTTTTATTTCAGTAAAACAAAGGGTAATATGAAGAAATGCACTGACATCATTCATTAAAGGATTAAGAGATTATTTTTAAAGGATTTTTTAAAGAACTGTCATCCCTGATTTAAATAAACAAACCTCTTTGTGAACAAAGAATAAAAGGCTATCTCCACAACCTCATGATAATTAGGTTATCTGAGACTTTGTTTCTTTGTATTGTTTAGACTTTTACAAGCATTGTGTATTATTAAGGAATAAATTCATTTCCATTGTAAAATTTAAAAACTCATGGTGGACACAAATTGAAGATACCATGACAGCTGGTAAAGGTGACACTGCTATGTCCAAAATGGAGATAGAAGAAAAATGACACCATCATATTAAAATTGTTCTTAATTAACACAAAGCAATTAATGTACATAAGCTTATCAATCTTAACACAATATTAAGGAAAAACAAATTCAGATACTAATTTGATAAATAGTGAAACTGGGACACAAAATTAGATTCCATCAATATGTCTTTTATATCTGTACTAAATTCCACTCCGAAATTAATCAAAGGCTTAAAATCCTGCCAAAATTTTTACGATTGAGAATTTATAACCAAAAAAACTATTCTATATGCATGTTTTTTCTGTTTGATCAACCTCTGTGAACTGAAAAAAAAAAAAGTATGAAAGCAAAAGGGTAGGTGTCAGCTGTCCTGAAAAGTCCAGAAGAAAATAAGCAGCAAGACCATCACTGAGGGAATACCAGAAGATACAGATGGCCTGGCTGTGAATTCACTGTGGATTCCTTCTCCAACTCCTCTAAACTGATCCCGACACAGCTCAGTCCTGCACTAGGTTCCTCGAGCAATAAAGAAAAAACTAAGGGGCGGTGCCTGTGCCTCAAAGGAGTAGGGCGCCGGCCCCATATGCCGGAGGTGGCGGGTTCAAACCTGGCCCCAGCCAAAAGAATAAACTAAGGAGTAAATAAACAGCCTCAGTCCAGGACCTGTTGGCTAGTTTAGAACACCTGTCTCCTAAGTCACCAGGTGGCCAACCAGACTCAGGACTTCTTTCCTCCAAAGATAATCCTTGTTGGACTATGATGACTGTGAGTTCTCTCTTCCCACTCCAATGTTGGGCAACTGTGCTTTTGCTATGATCTCTTCCCAAAACCTAATAATAACATAGTCCTGTTATCCTACCTTGCTTGTGCCAAACAATAGACCAAACAATGGACTATGATCAAAGTTTGTGGCTAGTGTTCTACCATCAACACTTTCTCCCCAAGTTCCCCTAGATCAGTGGTTCTCAACCTTCCTAATGCCATGATGCATTTTCATTGTTACAAAGGAGTCACAACCCACAGGTTGAGAACTGCTGCAGATCATACTTCTGGGTATGAAGGAGGGAGCATTATAGTCTAACAGGGAAGGAGTCAATAGTTAGGCTTTACGTAAAAGCCGTATTAATGGATCTTTAGCCACAAACCATGTGCCTACTCCAGCCTTAGAAATGATATTAAAGGAAAGAAATAATTAGTTTAATAACCAAATAAACCCTTTTACAAATACTCATTTTATAGTCCTTCCTAAGTTCATTATGAAGAAATTCATTTTTTCTTTATATTTGATACTATCCCGATTCTTAGTTTTTTTAATGTTATTTGAAACCCCTAAAATTTATGTCAGTAATTTAGAATGCACGTGGTTTTCATTAAAAAAAAAAAATGAAGTTTTGCAGAGCTGTCTGATACTTAGAGGACAATAAAATGCAGCATTTTTAACATTTTTTAAGACAGAGTCTCACCCTGTTGCCCTGGGTAGAATGCCGTGGCATCATAGTTCATAGCAACCTCAAACTCTTGGGCTCTAGCAATCCTCATGCCTCAGCCTCCTGAGTAGCTGAGACTACAGTTGCCTGCCACAACGCTTGGTGAGTTCTTCTATATTTAGTACAGATAGGGTCTGACTCTTGCTCAGGCTAATCTCGAACTCCTCAGCTCAAGCAATCCACCCACCTTGGCCTCCCATAGTGACAGGTGTGAGCCACCATGCTCAGCCAACATTTATTCTTTTCTACAGTAAATTTTTAACTTATATAGTATAGAAATGGTAAAAAAAAAAAAAAAAAAAATGGAATACTGGCTAGGCAAGACTTTCAAAAAATTACTGATTTACTAAAATTTACTCACTCTGGCCAATGGTGAGAAATTGTAACTTATCCAAAAACAGAATTCCAGGCAACCATTAAAAACTATGTTACAGGCAAACATTTCATTGATTCTGTAATTAACTACTGAAAAATACATAATATCTTCAGTATCTATTAGATTAAAATAAACCATTTATATAGTTCAGCTTATTGAAGTGGGGGAGAAAAAAGTATTAAAAAAGAAATAATTTATCAAATACATACAGTTTAGTCTCAAATAGTCCATATATGCCATACGTATATACATGTATGCCATGATTATACATACATGTATATGTTCATGCCCCATATATACATGTATGGATATATTCTGCAAAGAAAAACAACAGAGTGATCAAAATATTAATTGATCATCTCTGGGAGATAATAGTTTTTGTTCTTTTTGCGTGATTCACTACTAATTTTTCCCATTATAAACACGAATTTTTTCATTTATGAAAATAATTACTTAAGATCTTTATAATTCCATTTTCTACAGAAGAATTAATACTACATCAGACCCAAACTTGAAAAGTATGGTGTGTTAATATTGCCTGACAGGCATTTTCCACTTATTTCTCCAGAGAAGTTGTCCCTCCTCACCCACTACTGCCCAAACAGCTATCAAGTGCCATATTATACTTCTGCACATCCCATGCTTTCTTTGGACACTTGCAACTGTTGTAAACCCGGCTATAATCCTCGAGATCTGCTGATGCAAACAAGCTTTTATCTCCTCCACCCACTTTCCCCAAGTTCCTTATAAACTTGTTAAGATTCCAAACCACTCCCCCAGAAAATACTCCATACAATTCAGAAGATTTAAGGAATTAACACTAAACTATAACAATAAAATTTACTCCAAATAATGTGACAGTATCATCAATAAATATTATTCTTTTTAATATTATTAAAAAGAAATGAGATATGGATATGCACCATATAGATGAATCTTAAAAACATTATGCTGAGTAAAAGAAGACAGTCATAAAAGACCACAAATTACGTGATTCCACTTATATGAAACACCCAGAATAAGCAAATTCATAGAGACAGATTAGTTTTTGCTTAGAGTTGGGAGGGAAGGAGGTGACAAGATAATAAAAGGAATTGACTGCTCCTAGATACAAGGTTTCTTTTATGGGGGGCAAACATATTCTAAAACTAGATTGTGATGGTTGTTGCTATGGTTTAAATCTCTGCCCCCTTCAAAACTCATGTTGAAATTTAATCCCCAATGTGCAGTATTGAAAGCAGAGCCTTTTAGAAATGATTACATCATGAAGGCTTTGCCATTAGGAATGAATTAATCCATTCATGTATTAATGGACTGGTGGGTCAATAGATTAGTGGATTAATTAATTACCATGAAAGTGGGACTTGTAGGTTAATCGCGTTCGGTGCCCCAGGACTCTTCAGGTAGTCCCCATCAGCGAGAATTTATATCGATAAATTTTCCAGTTTCAGATATTGTTATAAGCAACAGAAAGTGGATTGATAGTTGTACAACTCTACAAAATTGAATTGTATACTTTAGATAGGTAAACTCTGATTTATGAATTGTTTCCATAAACCTGGTTTTGAAAATACTATTTCAGCTTTTTTTTTTTTTTTTTGTAGAGACAGAGTCTCACTTTATCGCCCTTGGTAGACTGCTGTGACGTCACACAGCTCACAGCAACCTCCAACTCCTGGGCTTAGGCGATTACTCTTGCCTCAGCCTCCCAAGTAGCTGGGACCACAGGTGCCTACCACAACGCCCAGCTGTTTTTTTGTTGTTGTTGTTGCAGTTTGGCAGGGGCCGGGTTTGAACCCGCCAACCTCTGTATATGGGGCCGGCGCCTTACTCACTGAGCCACAGGCACCGCCCTATTTTAACTCTTAATAACATCTACCATTGATGTAACAGTGACTATGTGCAAGAAACCTTAGAGTCTCTTTCTCATTTGGTAATTACCAACTTTCCAAGGTCAATTTTTAATCTTCTAGATGGTCAAATAAGTTCAGTAAATTTTGTACACGAAGGACACCCATGTCTACCACCAAAGAAATGCCTCAATAAAGCTCATGTGTTCTAAACTATGCCATCTTGCCATTAAACAAGTTTGCTAAAAATTATAGGAGTATCACCGAACATAAAAATGCCCTTGGAAATGCAGACATTTTGTCCTTATCAATGGCAGAAATAAGTTCAATAGTAATAAAGGTTTAAAAGGGTAGCTTAATTATGTTATTTCATTCAAACCCACAACCAGAAAACAAATGCCTCTGGAAAATAATTGAAAGCAATTAAGTATCTGTTTCTTCTCTTTCAGATTGTATCAGAGCTAGATCGTATCTTCAAGATACAGATTTCTGACTTGTCGTTTTTAAGTCAATGCCTTAAGAAATTCCTCATTAATTATATTGGATAAAATGCCAACAAAATATAAATACACAGAAACGATCACCATTTATTTAAACTACATTCATTAGGCAAAAACACTCCTTTATTTAGATTTCATTATTTACATTAAGTTTTTCATGGGCACATTTAAAAGACTTTATAAATACTAACTTAGCAATACCAGAAAGGTAGGTAGATTAAAAATACAATCCCTCTTGTAAGAGAAAAATATATAGACAATGCTAAAAGGACTGCGTTTTTTCACTTCACCTATAATGTGATTAATCGTTTTAGTTCCATGTTATTTACTGCTGTAACAAATTATCACACTCAATGGTTTAAAACATCACAAATATATTATCCTATGGTTCTGTAAGTCAGGAGTCTGATCACAGTCACACTGGGCTGAAAAGGTGCCAGAAGGGCTACCTTCCTTTCTGGGGGTTCTTAGGGAAAATTTATTTCCATAACCTTTCTATAGGCCACCTGCACATCTTGGCTCACAGACCCTTCCTCCTTTAAAATCTCCTTTTGACCTCCTTCAAAAGTGGTCAAGTCTTTTTTTTTTTAAGACAATCTCAAGCCGTCACCCTGGGTAGAGAGCTGTGGCGTCACAGTTCACAGCAACCTCAAACTGCTGGGCTTAAGGGATTGTCTTGCCTCAGCCTCCCAAGCAGCTGGGACTACAAGCACCCACCACAACGCCCAACCATTTCTTGGTTGTAGTTATCGTTGTTTGGCAGGCCTGGGCTGGATTCAAACCCGCCAGCTCCGGTGTAAGTGGTTGGCACCCTAGCCAGCTACAGGAAACAAGCCAAGTCTTTCTTATTTACATCACTTTGACCTCCTTTTTTGCCTCCCTCTTCCAATTTTAAGGAACTTTACAATTATACTAGGCCCCTTAAATATTTAAGGATAATCTCCCCATCTCAAGGCATTTAATCAGATTTAACTTAATCACACCTGCAAACTCCTTTTGCAATATAACATGACATATCCATAGATCCTGGGAGTTAGGACATCAGTGTCTTTAGGTGGCCATTATTCTGCTGAACTACAGTTGCCCTTGTCCTCAATGAAATTAGGATACACAGGTAGTAAATCCTGGGGAAAGTGGAGGAAGCACCCTAATGGTTTAAAGGGAGAAGGTAAAACTTGGGATGAAAAATCTCTGTTCTACTTTGTCAGGCATTTACTATTTTTACTTTCTTTCCACACATTGTTCTGTCATGGCACTCAGGAACTACCTTTGTACAGCAGCCATAGCTCGTATCATCTAATGGTATACACAGGCGTCCTCAAACTTTTTAAACAGGGGATCAATTCACTGTCCCTCAGACCACTGGAGGGTCGGACTATAGTTTAAAAAAAAAAAAAACCATGAACAAATTCCTATGCATACTACACATATCTTATTTTGAAGTAAAAAACAAAACAGAAACAAATACAATTCACACCACCGCATGTGGCCCGCGGGCCGTAGTTTGAGGACCCCTGGTATAGGGGAATAATTCAAACTAGAGAAGAAATAGCTAGCACGAGAATACTTGAGTATATCAATAGTTTTTATTAACCTATGAAGCAAAAGATCCAAAGAATCACTGTGTATGTATCTGTAGTTAAAAAAAATCAACTCTCCTTTCTGAAAGGCCCAAATTCAAAAAAGTATATCACTATATTATGATTTTTCTAAAGTTCTACCCACCTAACTTCTTCAATTTAGCTATATATCTTTTTTGACTCCAAGACAGAAGAGCAATGTTTGATGTACTCAAATTATAACCAGCATTTACCAATTCTTTGATTCGACTTTTTAAAGTACTTATGCTTGAATCCAGAACACGAGGATTTTCAATTATTTGTGAAATGTTAATTTTTTCTTCTATGAGGCAGTCTATTTTATCATTAAACTTTTTTTCAGCCAAGAAGATCATATCTGGATAGCTTAAGACAAACTTCAGTACCTCTTCTTCAGTACATCCAAGAGAAGACAGTTTCTCTTTTATATTTGTGTAGTTTCTTTTGGCATAATCAGTGGAAATGTCTAAGATTTCAGCACCTGGACCACATATCAGAACAAGCAATTCCCCACTGTTCAAGTTGAAAGTTGACTGTAAAAATTCAATGTTAGCTCTCACCCTCTTGGTGCTCCGAATTAAGATGAAAGGGTTTTTAAAAATTATCTTCCTGACAAAATCTGCAGGATCATTGTGACCCAATGACAAACAGACTTCCTGTAAAAATTCAACCATCTTTTTGTTCAGATTAAGACTATTGGAGAAAGTACGAGGGGCATTAGTCAACAACCGACAAAGGCATTTACGGGTCAATCCAACTGAGTAGAGGAACTTGATATTATTCTCTAAGTTTAGGTTGTTATTGGACCGAAAAAAGGATTCAGGAGAACGTTCCAGAATATTTACAATGTCAAGGTCTGATGTCATAACCCCTCTCCAGAGATTCCACCGTTTTGAAAGACTTTCAGGAGTACGAGTTATGGCTCGTGGATATCTTGATATGATGCTAGCAATCACATTTTCACTAGCTCCTTTGGACAGAAGGAACAACTTCAGGTCCTGTTCATTTGTAACCACTCTATTAAAAACTCCAGGCTGTCTTTTCTTTGCCATGTCAATATCCACTCCCATAGTAAGTAAGTTGTTTAATAGGTCCTCATTCTCCAAAGGTTCATGGTTTGTATTATCACACTTCACACCAAAAAGTCTAACGGAAACTGGTTTGAAGATGATGTCTGCTGAAAACTGCATCATCCAACATCTTGAACCAAAGTAACTTCTCATATACCAGAGGTTTCTTGATGCCATAATGGTCAGGTAGCCAAACGTTGTGGAATGCTGTGTAAAACAACATATGTACTATTACACAAATGCATGTATTAAACAGCTAAATAACCATATTATAGTCATAGGAGCACCATGGTCATTTCTATAAAAATATAACTCTAGCTCTGGGGCTCTTGGTGCTGTGGTAACAATTCCACCACCACACTCTCACTTCCTAGCTTACCGTTTCTGTTGACTATGTGTGGGCCCAGGGCTGCTTCCATTTTTAACATGAAGAAAAGCAAGATGGTACCACCTCTACCCCAGAATTATTTCTGCTTTTACCTTTGGCCTTGTCTGCCTTGGCTACCCAAAACCCGTGGTCCCTCTCCGTCTTGACTTTGTCTTCCTGGTTTCCAAACCTTTGGCTTATTTGTAATAACTCACATCTTCATTTCTGCCTTCTCTTTTAACTTCTTAGACCTCTGACCCTGTCCTACCTACAGATACCAGACTTCTTTGTCTCTGGCCTCCCAGTTTTCAGATTTTAAATCCTGCCCTGAAAGATAAAAAGACCTCGGACTATCTAATTTCCATCTTAAATACCTTTTTCTACATTCACAATACCCCTTAAATCCATTCTATCATTACAGCCTTAATTCCCAAATTATATAGACCAGTAGTCAACAGCTCCTGATCTTGATCTCCATCTCATTCAGTTTACCCATCTTCCCCTTGGTTGTAACCCAAAAATTTCAAGCCACTTTTCATGATCTAGTTGGGAAATTTAATCCACAGGGCCTACCACATGTAGAACTGTGCTAGCAGATGGCACATAAACATGAAAATGCTACTTATTCCATCCTCCTCTCCCCCATGACCATATTACACAAGACCAGCGCTGTCTACATCTACCACACAATACTTACATGTGTAACTTCCATATCCAGCAAGTCACTAAAATCTCAATAACTCAGTTTCCTGATCATTTTATAAGTAGGACACAAAAAGCATGAACTTGTATATGATTATAATTATAGATCCCTACTAAAATGAACATCTCTATCTATAGGAAATATTTTATGAGGAAGGAAGAAAAAGTGTTCTTTGTATTCAAATCTATCTAATGATTTGTTCCAAAGCTACTATGGTCTGTCATGCAACAGCACATATTCTTTTTAAAACTGTACTTTTTCCTTTTCAGAATATACAGCTATGACAAATGCAGTCCTGAACTTCTAATTACTTACAAAGGACTCTTACTTAGAAATGGCATTTCTCTTTTCCTAATTAAGCATAAAATAGAAAATACAGATAGATGGTTCCAACCCACCACTAACATTTCTGGGCTTAAGATACTGCTTTCAAGATCAATTTCAAAGAAAGCCTCCTTGCATCTGTCCTTTCCATTACTCCAATTTTAAAAACAACTTGGTTATGCCTACAGACTGAGGACATTCCTGTGGCTCATATAATCTACAGATTCTCAACGAACTTGGAAAATATTCTCAAACTACAGAATCAAATAACATTAAAGCCCAAATGCAGCATACTCACAAAGTAAACATCAAACAACAACAAAAGCACATTTTTGACTGATTCATAAATATTCCACTGAAATTATAATTCTTCACTTCTCCATAATATCACACACTACTTTGTAATTAAATACTGTTCCAACAATGCATGAATTTAGAAATTTTAAAATACAATCCTGCTTCAAACTAAAGAATGAAGTGTCTACCTTACACAGCTCAACAATCTGTGCACACTTCCAGATGCTCAAGAGTGACCTCTACTGGGTAACTGGACAAAATACTATCAAGTGGAGATCAGACCAATGCTTTCTAAAGACGGGTGCAACATGAACCAATGGGATGTAAGAGGAAAATAGTAAAATTCCTATTTATATTTGTCTTAGACTTTGAAAGTTTCCACTTTTTACATATGTTTTATAATGTACACAATATAATAGTACTGTAAGACATACCTATAAGTAATCCATAAATATGCATATATTGGAGCAGCATTTATAAACTGTTTAATTAACTGCGTACACAATCAAAAGTTTGAAGACTGCTACTCGAGACAGCACATTTTGTTGAGGTTAGTATTGTGATAAATGGGGATGAACAAGTACAAAATGTTCAAAAGAAATTCTACTAATGGAAAATTAAAAGTAGAAAACATATGCCAAAATTCCTAATAAAAGAGTAATAAAATCTATTAAGATTTCTTCTAAATCTGTCACTGTAAATTTTATATCTTTGTATGTAACTGTCACAGTAAATTTTATATCTTTTAACTCATTCTTCATACAAATATCTTCCATATGAATTAACATGCCCCAAACCTAAATGAGCATCTTTCCCCACCTACAAACTTGCCCTCCTCTGATTAAGGATATCACTATCACTATCCTAAGAGTCCTCTATTACAAAAATCTGTTATAACAGTGAGCTTTGCTTTCTTCCTTTTCTTCAATGCTACAGTTATCAAATCATGCAGATTCAGTTTCTTCGGTGTCTTAAAAATCCAATCCCTCAACTCTTCTGTTATTCTCACTGTTACAAGTCTTCACTCTCCTACCCAGCCTGTAACAGCCACCTTCCTTGCTTCTCTAACATCACTCAAAACTGCCATGATACTGATACCTGTTTACAAAAAAAAATACAAGTATGTCCTTCACTTTCTGATTAAAGAGTACCTGTAGCCCTCCCCAAGAAAGCAAAATCTTCAGATTGACCTTCAAGCCCTCAACACGTAGTTCTACTTACCTTTCCAGCTATCTCCCTATTCTTCCCCACTACCTGACACCATTGTCTCTCAAACCTTTGATCCTGAACATCCTTGTCCATTCCTTCTCTCTTTCTCTTAAGGTGTTATTCTTTCACAAAGGCCCATCTTCCTGATGCCCCTGCACAGTATAAGTTCCCATTCAAACACAATCTTCCCTTAACTCTTTAACTTAAAATACTGCTGAAGTGAATCTTTTGTCTTATAATAATTTGTTACTAAGGAATCTAAAACTCAATATTCTATTTATGGGAGGGGGGAAGCTAAAATGGACTTAGAACTGGCAATGAAATTTGGTCTTGATTACAATACTAAGAAGCATTAGATTTACCCCACAAACGATATAAGCAATTTCATCTTAACCTAAAAACAATGATAACTAATAATATTGGTTGTTATAGAAAAACTCTTCAATGTTGTAATTAGAAGAGGATTTAAAACCATTTATAATAATTTTTTTTTTTTTTTTTTTTTTACAGAGTCTCACTTTGTCGTCCTCGGTAGTGCTGCGGCATGTCACACAGCTCACAGCAACCTCCAGCTCTTGGGCTTAGGTGATTTTCTTGCCTCAGCCTCCCCAGTAGCTGGGACTACAGGCGCCCGCCACACCTGGCTATTTTTTATTGCAGTTTGGCCGGCGCCAGGTTTGAACCCGCCACCCTCAATATATGGGGCTGGCGCCCTCCTCACTGAGCCACAGGCGCCACCCCACATCTATCATAATTTTAAGTGCTTATATTCTTTAACCCAGCATTTCCACTTCTTGGAAATTAGCCAAAGGCAATAAAAGGACATGAATACATATTTGTTATGTAAAAGGATGCCCATAACAGAAAAGGATGATCATAATATTATTTGGTATAGCAAAAAAGAACCACCCCAAATGGCCACCAATAACAGAATGATTAATAAATTGTGGTACATCTATGTAAAATAATACTGTAAAGGTGCTAAAAATGAAGACAGATCTAATGCAATCAAAATACATCCAAGATATCCTAAGTGGCAAATTGCATAACGGTATGGATAGGATAATATCATTCATATTAAAGGAGGAGCATGAATACATACAGACGGGGAAAGTTGAATAACAGTTATCTCTGAAAGATTAACAGGGGCTATATCCTTCTGAAACACTGGTATTTTATTTAATGAAAACTATAACAATGAAAGGGAGGTCTAGCTTAACTAGCTACATTTTGCTCTGACCACTTCCAAGTAATATCCTTTAGCTCTGCCTTGCTCTGCACATAGGCCAGCTAATGGAAAACCATAGGAAAAATGTAGTTTGTAGTTCAACTCTAGAAAATAACTGTACCTTTCCCAAAACTAACCCAAAGAAATAAGAAAAATACACACACATGTAACAATACTATGTTAAAGATTAACAGGAACATCATGACCTGCCATACCTAAAAAGTTTCACAAACTCTGGAACCCTCGTGGTGCCCAGATGTCTGTGATCTTCAGTTACCTTTCGCAAAGGTACCTCCCTTGACTTAACATAGGAAGGAGTCTAAAATTAATATTGATTTAGAATGGTTCTTTAGGACATCAGTTCACCATCTTGTCAGTTTGCTGTCACAACAAATGAAACACACTTTTCTTTCTTCAATACCTTGTCTCTCAACATATCGGCTGTTTCATGGCGAGTGGTACATACCTGCACTCTGTAACAAATGTGTTATTTTGCTGTCAGACAAATTTTAAACAAATTCAATTAGTCTGAGGTGTAAAAACAATTGAAACTCTGTATGTTACCTCTATTTTTCATATTTGAGCCCAAAAATGGTCAAATTTCACAAATATAAATGAGGTTTTACTCTTAGCAGCCAATTTCAATTCAAAATACTCCCATAGTATCTTAAAAAAAAGGTAAAATATGTAAATAACCCTATGCAAGAAGTATCAACTCCCTCAACTATAAAATTCAAACTTAACAAGTATTTCAAAACTGACTTCAATTTTTCTTTCAAAATGATGTTTTTAATTAACCAAAACCATTATCTCTAGGGCTACTGATTGAGAAACATACTGAAATTCTCTGTACATGTAACCTAAACTTCAAATGAGGAGGATTTACATTCCTCTCTGTTCCACAACTAGACAATTAAAGATGCTTTTAATGGAAATGGCTAATCACTGGCTCTAAGGTACCACATTCCAGCTGGTCTTTTGGAGATATTTACAGCAATGCACTTCTCACCTTATTTATCTTAAGACTCTGCATCCCTCTAGGAAGGCTGGAGAACACCTGTCTCTAGAGATGGAACACACACACAAAAGACAAAACACTGTCAGGACATCATAATACAGATAAAAGAGACTGATGCGAGCAAACGTTGCATAGTGATCTCCTGGGATGCATTACCTCTTGCAAACTAAGCATCTCTTAGACACACTGAAAATTAAACGGCAAGTTCACGCCTTAAAAGGTAGCGGAATCACGAATATGTTTGGTAAAACCAAAGCTTAGTGCTTCACATACATCGTCTTAGTTAACCTCCCCAACAACTTAAAAGGTAGGTATCATCCCTAAAATTACAAAATCTGCAACAGCGCCGAGCTCCCTTACTAGCTTGTCTTAGCTAGCTGAGGCGTATGCTTCGAACCCAGGGGGTCTTAACTAAAAGCCAAGGTAATTCTACAGTGTAGGCTCCTTCCACCCCTCTTCCTCCTCCAAGGACAACTGTTCACGGTGCCGCGCTGTACAGGAGAATAGCGCAGACCGTCCTCTAAAAAAGAAAACAGAAATCACAGCAAAAACCAACTGCCAAACGCACCCGGAACTGTACCTACACTCCGTACGTGCCTTTTACTTCCTCCGCCTCTAGGGTCTGGCGCGTCACAGAGGGGCGGAAGTGGACAAGACTAACTTCCGGCCTCAGGACGCGCGCAGAAGCGCCGTCGCCGGCACTCCGCCCCCTTGTGGTCATCGGTCGTCCCTCCGCCCTTCGTGGCCCGACACTAGGGGCCTGCAGGGGGCGGCAAGAGACCGCAACGGGCGCCGGGTTTTGCAAGGAATAATACGGCCTGGACTTCCCTGTCTCCGGGGTCGTTGGCGGACCAGAATTGTAAGGCGTCCACCGTCGGCCGGCGACAGGCGGTGGGAAATTATGGGAATTTGCAGTCTGATAGGGCGATTCCCGCTGTCAGCACGATTAACGCGATGCGATGAACACTTCGACGTTTGGTGCTGGAAGCGCGTTGTGTAAACAGTCTCTGATTCTCTTTCGTGAACTACCTTGGAAATCCTGGAGTGTGGCTGCTAGTCTGAAGGCAGCATCAGCCTTCGGGCTGGCAATCAATTCTAGCATGCTTCGACTTACCTGCCTGCAGCACCAATTCAATTCTGGTTCTTTTGAATGTGTGACTGGTTCAGGCTATTTAAATTGAAGAATGGAAGCAACCGAAACTTAATCTCCCCAGCAGACGCCACCTGTGCGCACGTCCTTAAACCTGTCCTGTCATCCTCACCTGCCTGTGATGGTGGCAACCAGGAGATAAAGCTTAAATTCTGGTCAATTCTACTGTGACCTCCAAAGAGAGATAACATCTAGATTGATTAATTAATCATGTATGTCAAGTTATCCTCAGAAGAAAATGATAGTTTAGTCTTTAGAAAAACAGAAAGTGGGGGGAGGGGTTTATTAATCCTTAATTCTACAACAAGGAAAATTTTCTGTATTCCTAACTCCCCTGTGTAGGAGCTTGATGATAGAATTTTCTTTATTCCATTTGTGTACCAATGAACCGAATTGTTTTACCCTAGTTATTCCCCTCGAATTATAATATGCTTAGCTGATTTGTTGTTGTTTCTTTGTTTTGAATTATCTTTTTATTTTATTGGTTAATAATGATACAGATGTATCTTTGGGGATTTAAATTACTAATAATCGGTCTATCTAGTAAGTGGAAGTACTTACTTCCTTCAAGTAAAATATAGCCCTGAAAAATTAGAAATGGCATTTTTATATGAATTTCAAAAATCTGTTTTCCTTCTGCATGGAAGGAGCTACTATGTTCAAGTTTGTTATTATGTAGCAATATATAAATTTATATACATAAATATGTAAATATATACAAACTGCTTTATAATCCGAATGCAAAACAATTAAATGCAGACATCATTAAATTTCAGACTCTAAGAAAACCTTTAAGATTTTGGAACCCAATCTTTTCATTTTTAAGAGGAGAACATTGAAACTCTTAGAGTAGGAGCCAGTAAGAGAAGAGATGTCTTCTATAATTTCTACTGCATGCTTTGTTGTACTGGCAAGGATTATCCGAGGTTATTTCAGGCACTCTTTGGCAACATTGCCTAAATTTGTTTTTAGCAATCTTCTGTAGGTAAAGGAGACTTTCTTCTGAAAATAAGTTCCATATTCCCCATGCATATTATGAAATGCTGAAGGAACAGCAATAGAAGCATAATAATGGTTGGGTTAGGCTGGTGTATTATCAATTAGGGTATTTTTCCACTCATATTTCTTCAATGATTTCTGAAATATCATTACCTCCAGGAAGAGTGATGACTACTACCTCCGTAGTATGATGCTTTATAACAGAAACTGTACATACCTTGTCTGTGTTTTATTTATTTATCCAATGACCATTTATTGAGCAACTGTACATTCCAGGCCCTGTTTTCAGGTTTGGGTATATGTGGAAACCAAGACAGAACCCCTGCTCTCCCAGACCGCATTCCTAGTAGTGAGTCTTACTCTGCAGAGTCTGTTCCTTTACGTCCTTCCTACATCTTCCTTCCCCAACACCATGGCTGGCCCAAGTCCCTATTAAGTTGATGGAATCAAGAAAAAGAAAGTATCATTAAAACATGAGAAGGTTTAGGGACAGGGGAATCATTGGCAATGACCAAAGGCAAGGTATAAAAGATGAAGGAACAAAAAGGAAAAAGGGATGAGATGAAGTAACAACATGGTGAGGGAAGGTTTTCCTAGAGAATGTTCTAAAGTCTTCATCTTTCTGGGTGTTTTAATGACAGCCAAATTGACTTAGGTGTTATGTTAAATTTTTATTATCATATATCTCCTTCACAAGTCTCTTTTTCTGAAAAGATGATGGTATTAGACAGTATTTGTGTTTTTAAATAACCTTACTTAGGAAAAGGAAAAGTTGCCAAGTCTCTATTGGAACACTTCTTGCCCTCTTTTTTTTTTTAATACAAAAATTTGTTACAGAGGAAAAGCACAGACTTTAAAGCCCTCCCTTCCCAAATTGGACTTAGATGTCTCAGGTGCTGGACAGACAGTCAGTTCCAAATACAGAATCCGTGCCATATTCAGAAGCACATCTGCCCTAAATGCGACTCCCTCTGCCCAGAAGCGTCCTTCATTCTTCATGCAAATACACTTCAGACAAACCACAGCCCATGAACAGTTAAATGCTCGTGTTTCAATCTCCAGCAGACCTAATTAAGGTCAAAAAGGAAGTGGCCTTTTCTTTCATTCCCTCCTCCTGTACCCCAGCTGATACGAAAGTCACAGACTCCTGGATTCAGTAGACAAATGTGTCCCCTGTATCAACTGTACAGAGCGACCAACCACCTCCAAGTCTTGCCGAGGGCCCTGTGAGGACCATCAAGTCTCTCCCTGGGACTCTCTTGTTCCATTCTCTTTTTCACAGCTGTCTTGTTTGCTTATGAAAACATGAAAAGTCTACAAGTTCAAGGCTGATCACAGCAACAGAAAAAGTTACCCAGAGATTCTCAGGTTAATGCTCTATTTGTTGGCAACAAGCAAAAAAGCAAGGTTAATTTTCTCTTCCATGGTAATAGCTTTTTAACAGCTTTAGATTTCTAAATATTTTTCTTCTGGCAGCCTAACTTTCTCTGAAATGTGTCTAACCAAGGTCTAGAAGGACGACGTCCTGAGTCAGCCTTCCTGCTCCCACTCTCATTACCCCAAGAGTCTGTGGCAAGGAACTGTGTGCTTATCCTGGCAAATACGCTGACTGCAGACCTGATATGAGCCTTATTCCCACGGTGGTTGGATTGGCAACATCAGCAGGACAGAGTTGGCCGAGAGAAATATGATAATCATTTGAGATCCCATTCAGCCTCAAGAGTTTAAGTATGTTTTGGATTACTTGATATTACTGCACCATGACTCCGTTCAGTCAATTGCTGTGAAGAGATCTGTAATCATTGGTAGAAAAATTTACCTCAACAAAGAGCAAGGGAGTAAATATTAACAAGATTAAATAATATCTTCCTTGTCTAAAACTGTTTCCCTTCCTATTTACAGTATTTCTTTAAACTCCATCTTTAGAAATGTATTCCTTGATATTTATACCATGGTGATTTTAAATTGCAAATGTATTTGAAAGAGGAAACATACATTAAATGTATTTGAAAGAGGAAACATACATTAAGCCAAGAGTCAGCAATCTTTTTCTATAAAGTGTCAGTTAGTGTTTTAGCTTTATGGGCCACATATTGTCTCTGTTGCATATTCTTCTTTTTTTCCTTTCTTTCTTTACAACCCTTTACAAATGTAAAAACTGTTCTTAGTTCAAGGGCCGTCTGGACCTGTATTAAACTATAATGAGCTACTTACATATAAAGTAAGTATATGTAAGTAGCTCATTATGTAAGTAAGTAAGTAAGCCCTGAAGTTGGGCTCCAGGGTCTATGTTCATAATTGCAATGCTTTGCTGACAATCAGGGAGACATGATACTTTAGTTTACTTTAGGAAATACCGATAACTGTATAACTGTAACTTAGTTTGTTGACTATATCAAAGGCATCCAAAGAATGGGGATTTTATGTCAAAGGACAAGACAAAAATAATTGTATTTGAAAACACTCATATAACATTCTCTGCACTGCTCTAATCACTTTATAGTTAGAATCTCTCTCTGCTCCTTGGTCTCAGAGATTTGAAGAATGAACCCATGGACCACACAAGTAAGTGAAAGGACAAATTTTATTCATAGATAAATGAAAGAGGAGAATAGAACCTCTGGCAATGGAGGGGAGACCTGAGTGGGTAGCTATGTCAGCCTTCTGTCTAGGGGGTTATATACTGCTTTTCCCTATCCTGTGGTCAGGGGGACCTTGGGGAGATGGACTGTCACAACCATTTGGCACCAGGGGCTTGGGAGCAGAAGTTAATTTTAAAACTGCTCTTGTGCAGGAATGTGGCCCCACTTGGGTGTGTTCTCCCCTCACGGAGGGGCAGCTTCTTGTTTAGGGTGTGTTCCCTGCTGCAGGAGGGGCAGCCCAGATGAGGTACTGGTCAGGCGGGCCTATATGAGATGGGGTCTGCAATGATGAGACTGATCTCTGAGCTTACCCAGGCCTAAAAAATGGGGTCCCCATGTCCACCCCTGACTGGGGGAACCCTATATCAACTTCACCTATTTAACTCATTTTGTTACATAATAGAAGTAATATTACGTTCATTTTACAGGTGAGGAGACTGAGAGACAGGCTTATGGTAGTAAGGAATGGAGCTAGCATTGTAACCTAAGAAGTTGGGCTCCAGGGTCTATGTTCATAATTACAACGCTTTGCTGACAATTGGGGAGACATGATACTTTAGTTTACTTTAGAAAATACCCATGAAGAAGAAAAGGGCAAAAATATTTCACCCATATTTCATTACCTTGAAATAACCACTATTGACATTTTATTTATATTCTTTTGGTTTATACAGGGGTGTGTGGGGTCATAGTTTTGCAGATGAAACTACAGGCTTAGATGAATAAGTGCCTTTATCAAGATGATAAAACTGACACGTGTATGGAACCAACATTTGAAACCAGGCTGTTGCTTCTAGAACCTGCACTCTTAACCCTTGGCCTGAAAAGCAATTGAGATTATACTTACTTGTCACATTTAATAGTCCTTTTTACCTCAAGTTTACAAAAAATAGTCACTCAAATTTTCTTCCAGTACTTTTCATTATTATTTTTCTTGGTTTTACTTTAAAATATCTGGATTTTATTTTGGAGTAAGAAACAAGGGAGAGATTCAATTTTTGTCTCTTTTCTAGGTGGCTAATCCATTGTCCTAATATCATTTAATGAATAATTCCTTCTTTACCTGCTGCTCTGAAATGCTGCCTTTAACAAAGAAATCTTTTATTATTTTTAGACAATTGCAGTCCATTTGTGGAAGATGTTACTTAAAGTTATGATGATGACTTATGGGTTGATATGAGAAAAGGAAAGCAGATTTCAGCCTGGTTTTATGAGAATTTCCCTTTATAGATAATTTGTCCCTTTAAAAAATAAAGGGTAAGGATTTAGTTGACCACATTTTGACTCATACTTTATTGTTTTTATAGAAGTGTGAAAATTTAAAACTTAGCTTGAACAGCTTGAAGGAATATTGAGTATCTTGTCCAACCACTGTTTATAGATAAGGAAACCAAAGCTCAAAATAGTAAAAAAGGATTACTTAACAAATAACATTGCTAGTTAATGATTGTATTGCACAGGATTATTTCAGCTGCAGGAGACAGCAGTGCAACTAAACCTAACTTAAGTCCAAATGGGAGGTGTTATTTTTTTCTCTTCTGAGAAGAAGAGGGGTACAGATTTCCTCAGGCATGACCGAATCCAGAAATTACATTAAATCCATGGCTGTCCCTGCACCTCATCCCAGCTTCTCTCCAAATGTAGGCCTTGTCTCTCAGGCTCTTCCATGAGACGAGGTACGATTGTCAGTATCTCTAGAGTTGCATCTTTTTATGTGGAGACTTAAAGGAAAAGAGAGAAATTTACATTCTTACTCTTCTAACACAAAATCCAAAAATAAAGATTCTGATTAGTTTTATTTCTGTCATATGGCTACTCAATTATTTGGCAAGATATAATGCAATTTGTGGTCTCAGAAAAACCATCTGGACTTCAAGAAAGGTAATTGAAACAGGAAATGGGAAGTTATGGATGGAGTTGGAGAACATTCTCCTTGAATGGAAAAGCAAGCATCCAATGTACTCAATACTCATATGAAACCAATAGATGAACAAATACATACTACACAAGAGAAAAACACAATTAAACGCAAGTGGGGGGGCAAGTGGGGGGGTCGAGGAGGGGAGGCGGGAGGGGATTGGTGTGTGCCCAGGCACAACGTAAGGTACGGACATATGACACACCTCCTAGGGCAAGGGCACAACTATAACTTGGACTTTGCCTAAAAAAGGCAAACAATGTAACCATCATCTGTACCCTCCTATTAATCTGAAATAAAAGTAAAAAAAAAAAAAAGGCAATCTACCAGAAAAAAAGAAAATAGGCGGTTACTATAACTAGAATGAAGGAAGGGAAGGTAAACAGACAAAACTATCTCCTGTCCCCTAGGACAGCTGGAGAGCCTAAACCGAGATGGGATGTTTGATTTCCCTTTCTGGCCATCGTTTCATTTCTCTGTTTAGTCATTCAACTCATAGTTACTGAGCAGTCCATCAGGGTTGTATTTAGCTGCAAGTAAGAGAATCCCCAGTCAATGATAGCACGTGCTGCAGGAGATCCAGAGACAGGAGTAGCGGTCGGCATTGTTTTCCGACACGGAGCGGCCTCACTGTCTCCCACCACTGCACTCGCTGCCTCTGGCGCAGTATCTGCTCCTCTGCTCTCCTCCTCCGCCTATCAGTCACTTAACAGACGGAGGGCGATATCATCTCTCCCTGAATCCCCCCCACGTGCAGTCCTTTCCCACTTCTGAATACATCAGAATCAGTATTCCCCACTTCAGTCTTTCTCGGGCACTTCGTTCAATCGTTGTAACACCAAATTCAGTGTACCTTGTACTGAAAGGAAGTTAGTGCGTCCATACGGACCTCCTCTGCTGGACCACCTGTCCTCCCATGCTCCGGCTCTACCAGCTACACACGTTCCCTGCAGGATCCAGAACCCGGAACCACTTTGAGCTCTGCTGAAGTGAATCACATCACCTCTTAGTGAGCTACGCAGACTGCACTGCAGGTTTGTCAAGGGGGTCCCACACCATACGACGCAGAAAATACTGGCTTATAGTTTCCTACTTCAGAATGGTCCTCAGAACTTCGGACTCCTCTCCCCATTATTTTGTCCCAATATAGCCCCATCTCCACACCCACACCCCATAACCCAGCATGAGGCTGAACAAAATAAAGCGCTTTTTATTTATTAATTTTGCTGAGTCCTATGCTGGAAAAGGTCCTTCCTTTCTTAGAGAATGAGAGGAGTTCAAAACAGTAGATAGTATTAAGTTACGCTTAGTAATAATTAACATTTCTTGAGTGTTTATTATGTGTGAGGTACTATTTTCCCTGTAAAACTGATTGTATTATCCCCATTTTATAGTTAGAAAAGGGACACAGAAAGAGTTGAATAAACAGCCACATACCACATGGGTAGGAAGTAGGAACCAGAAATCAAACCCAGGTGACCTGAATCTGGAGTTTGGCCCTTCATTAACCAAACTCTGATACCCTTATAGCACTAATACAATGTCTTTGCTCTTAAGTATGTAAACATTTAGTTGGATTAAATTTACTTGCATTTCTAAGAACATCAGAAATACTCTAGCCTCTTCTATTTCTGTTTTTACTTCCTTTGAGGGAGTGGGCAGACATCCGGTCTCTCAACTGCTGGAACTGTGACTCTGAGACGGTGAAGGGCACAGTCTGGCTCCGGGCCCGCCGTTACCCCCAGCGACGACAGCGCCAGTCTCCACATCGCCGCAGCCGGGGGCAGGTGCGCAGACCTGTTCTCGCCGCGCTTCTCAGGGCGACTGTCCTTTCGGATGTCGTGGAGATGGTCTGGCGGGTGACACGGTCCTGGGCATCTTCACCCCGGTAGCCGCGCCAGACGGGCTCCGCCCTCGGCCTGGAGACGGGGTAGGTGCCCTCGGTGGCCTCCTTGGGAGCCTTGAAGCCCAGACCGATGTTCTGGTGGAAGCCCGGGAGCTTCTCCTGGCCAGTTTCTCCCAGCAGGTCCTTGCTCTTGTCCTGAAAGATGATCAGCTGCTTTGGGAGGCTCCGTCTGTGTTTCGTGTCTTCCTGGCCGCTGAAAAAGCAGACTGGAGACAGCGGCCGGGTTACGTGTCGACTGCCCAGCCTCTTATATTTCTAACATTTTATATCGTTCTCCTGGATATCCAAAGCCTTTGTGTCGGAATGAATGAATAAATGAACCTACACGTTTGTTAACTCTGAAACTCAGTCATCATCTGGAAATTAATTAATTAACTGGAAACTAATTTCCAGATGATGACTCCAGTCATCAATTAATTAATTATTAAATTAATCATTTACTATTTATGCATTTATGCCCATCCGTGTGGGCCCCAGAGAAACCGTGAAGCATAAGAAACACTTTCTACCTTTGACAAGCCTAAACAAAAGGGCTGAAGCATGTGATAAGACATCGAAGGCCCCTTCCCATCTAAAATTCTGAGATTCTACTGTGTGAGAGGTTCACTCAGTGTACCTAATTGATAGATTTATTACCACAAGAAGATGGCTCATTCTCCCTCCCATCCTAAGCAGTCAAATCGCTGCAAAAAAAGTCGATTCTGGTCTATTTCAAATGACTTCTGGCCTCAACAGACGTTGGGGAATTGGGTGCTTCTTGCTTGTCATATAACTACTGGGTGCTTCTTGCTTGTCATACAACCACAGAGGAGAGAACAGAGGACTGCGCCCAAACAAAGTGATGACGAACAGGAAACCCTGCCTCGCTGCCTCACGAACCCCCGTGTTGTCTAGATAACTAGTGTCCTCCAGATCCCGCTTTGACACTAGCCAAGCCAGCCAAGCATGACGTGTCCCTCACTCCAGAGCTGCCGGTAGAGCTTCTCCTTTCATTTCACCCATGAGGAAGAGGCTTGACCTTTTCACCTCTGTGCACCTGTCTCCTGCAGGCCTCAGCCCTAGCTGCAGATCGGCATCACCTAGGGAACTCTCTACTCAGGCTGAAGCCCAGCTCTCCACCCCCAGGGATTCTGATTTAATTGGTTTGGCCTGAGGCCCAGTCTTTGGTCTGGTTTTCATTGTTTTTCTTTTTAATCCCCAGCAGATGATTTCAATGGAGAGGCAGAATTGAGAACTGCATCTCACTTAATTTTCACCTGCTGGATTATGGGGCCAACTTTGTTCCCAGCCAGAGAGAATTCAAGGATTCTTAAACTATCAGCTCAGCAGCTCAACACTCAGAGCTTAATCCCACTGTGGCCTGAACTCCCAGTTCCAGTAATTACAGCCTGTTGTTGTCGTTCATTGTAATTAAGCCCCTGCCCCAAAGGAACTTAAGAGGTAAAAGAGGAACAGTTGCTGGGTGGGCAAACTAGCAGCTGTGGACTCTAATGCCCTCCCACATCTTTCTGCCCCCCCATCTCCTACTCAAACCATTTTAACCAAGTTGTCCTGCGTGAAGGTCAGTGACCAGCACGTTTAGAAAGTTATCCGACCTCACATCTCTGCAGCCATGCCTAGATCAGGCTGCCAGAGATTTCTCTTTATTTCACCATCAACAACTCTATTAATGATACCTTCATAATCTTTTTCCCAAAGATGACTCATCTTTAATCTGCTTTCCTTTCTCCTCCCTTTCACCTTGCCCCTAGTTCCTTCCAGAATTTTCTCCTCTTCCTTGAACAATTGTTACAAACCTCTTCCCCTACACGTGACTATAATCATGCCTAAACATAAACCTAATGTCAGTGATACATTGATACTAATGGGAAGTGACATTTTTCAAAAGCAGAATTTTGATGTGAAAATAAATAACATTTGGAATCTGTAAAAGTGCTATCAAACACTCTCCAAATTTCCTGAAAACCATTCAATAACAAAACATGATAACAAATGTTCTTTGTAATTAGTTTGGTGTTTTCTGCTTTGATACTTGTTTTGCAACTGTTTCGTTTTTTACTGTTTTTTCTACTATTTTTCACAATACTTCATTTTGTGGGTTATTCTCAAACCATCTCTAACTGTGGGCCCCAAGCTCCCCCAACACACACAGACCCGTACTGATCAGTCCATGGCATTTTAGGAACTGAGTTTCACAGCAGGAGATGAGCAGTGGACATCGGTATTTATAGCCCCTCCCCATCATTGCCTGAGCCTCCCCTCCTATGGGATCAGCCAGGACACTGGATTCTCACAGAAGCATGAACCCTACCGTCAACTGTACATGTGAGGGATCTGGGTTATGGCTCCTTAAGAGAATCTAAGGCCTGATGATTTGAGGGGGAGCTGAGGTGGTGCTAGTGCTGGGACCATCTAATTGCAGGAAAACAAGCTCAGGGCTCTCACGGGTTCCGCATTATGGCAAGTTATATAATTATTTCATCATATATTACAATGTAATAGTAATAGAAATAAAGTGCAAAATAAATGTCATGTGCGTGAATTCGTAGAAAATTGTCTTCCATGAAACCGGCCCCTGGTGCTCAAATGGTTGGGGACCACTGATGTGAAACATTGCTTTAAATGGAAATTCTACTCTGAGTACCAGACAAGGTTTGGAACTCAACTCGTGTGTAAATTGGGAACTGCCTAAATATACCAAGCACCATGCTGGGTACTCTCTTAACTAAGAAACACACTTATCCAGTGTCAGAAGAGAGAGTCCCTGAAGTTTGCCAAAGGAGAGAAATGAATATGAGAGTAGACTTTAATCACATATGATTCTCTTTATAAAAAGATTGGTAACTTTCCAGCTATCAGTGAGATCAAGGGACTGACTCTCTTCTTTGGCCCGTGAAAATCTGCCATATACAATTTTCCTAGTGCCTAAGGGAGTCTCATGACACAGCAGCTCTTATACCCACTTAACTATGACAATCTGAAGATGCAATTCCTATTTTAATGCCTAGAACTGTTCTCAGAAAAGAGCTTTTAAAATTCAAATAATTGTCTAATAAAGAATAAGTGCTCCAAAATATATTCATTTTTCCTGACATTGAATATAAAACTAATCTTGATTCTGTTCTCTATTTTGACCAGCTAGGGAGATACTCTGTGAACATTAGCAAAAGACAAAAAAAAAAAAAGTCAAATGTTTTAAAGCACATAAAACAAATTTTTCTCTATTATGCAGTGAAGTACATATTCTGTATTGCCCTTGAGAATATCACAACCATGCTTTGTGATGTGTATGTATTTTTAGTACCTGTTCAAATTAGCCATTGTGAGTCAGGTATCCTAAGATCATTTAATTAATTGCCTGCATTATCTAAACCCCTACTTAAATTTCTTCCCTAGACATATTACTCCTACTGACTAAATTATTCATCTCGCCAAACTTTCTAAACTGACAAAGCCACTCTCTAGCTAAAGTGCTATTGTGAATGCAAGCATCAGCTCAACGAATATTGATAATTTTTCTTTTATTAAAAGATAAGAGTAAAGAACTAGCATGTCTAAAAAGAGATACTTAGAGCTTAAAATCTGTCAGACCATATGTTGTACAACTCCAAGATCCAGGAAACAAAGACATCCTTCTCCTGGGGGTACGTACTATTACAATCATTGTAAGGGATTAAATGCCAGTTCATTTGTGTAACTACCCTGTCATGTAACATCTTTAGAAGAGAAACGGATATGAATTGCTGGGGATGGGGAAGGGAAAACATTAGTTAATTGGCACCAGTCTGATCTGCATGCATTTGTGCCTATATTGTAAGAATGCATATAAGGACATGGATTTTTCTTTAGTGCCCTTAAAAGTCCTTTGGAGGAAATTACTTTTCTTGTTTCTCATTAAAGGTCAACGGAATGGCCATGACATATAGAATTTAAGACAGTCTTCACCTGTTAGTAAGATAGCATTTTATAAAACATAGGATCTTTGTAATTCTTTTCTCCATGTTGAAATGTTAGCACTTTTTTCTGTTTTAAATCATTGTTTTTAAAATGTAAAACTTCTTTTAAAACCTTGAATTAAGATTCCAAGCCTTTTGCTATTAATCCTTAAGTATGTTTTTCATCTATGTTGCACATTTTGTAATATTTTATACATTTTAGGTGGTGCAACTCAACCATCTTCAGAGATTTAATTACAATATTATGCTAGATAATCATTCTGAGCCTGTGTACACAGAACATTGATGCAATGTGGCAGTTGCCCAGTTTGGACCACAAAACAACATTGTCTTCTCCAGTTGTAACTATCAAATCTCCTCTTTAGATGAGAAAGACCCAACTACACAGCCATAGTTACAATGTCAAACACTCTTAAAATGTTGAAGTCGAGAGGTTCAAGTCTTCTCCTATTACTTGCAGTGTTTGTTTGGGTTGGTTGTGAGGGTAGAAACGTCTAGTCTTTGTCAACTAATAAAATTACTTCAGTCCTCTTCCGGTGATAGGGGAGGTCGGAGGACATGGAAAGTAGTATCTGTCAGCATATTCCTTCTAGGTCATGAGGCCATATTTCTGTTAGTTTTTAAGAATTATGTTTGTACATATTTACATACACATGATACAAAGATACAGCAGCATATAAAATAAAAACTAAATCTCTACCTTTCCTCAGTTACCCAGGGTCCCTCTTTGAAAGCAAACACTGTACCCAATTTCTTGGAGATTTTTTCAGTGGCAGTCGGTGCATTTGCCAACACACATGCATAAATTCTCTCTCTTCCTCCCTTCTCCTCTATCTCCTCTTTCCTGTCATATAAAGATAGTATGCCGTGTGCTTTCCTCTGTTCCCTGATTTTTCAGTCTTGAAGATTGTTCCAAGTCAGTACATATAAAAGTCATTCAAGCTAGTGGCTGCACGCTAAAGCACTGTATGACACAGGGTCATTCATCTCAACAGTCTCTTGATGACCATTTGGATGTTTTCCATCTTTTCCTATTATAAATAATCTGCAACAGATATTTCATTTGTATATGCAGTAGAACCTCTGTAAGTTGACCACCAAAGGCACTGTAACAAACTGGTCAGCGCATGCAGGTGGTCAACACAAGGAGCTGGGTCTCTCGCACTGATCCATACCTGTGGTGCATGTCTGCTCTGTGAAAATTAGGTCAACTTTTAAGGAGGTGGTCAGTGTGGGAGGAGGTGGCCAACCATGGTGGTTCTACTGTATTTTGTACTCCCTAGAATAAATAAAATAGAACAAAATAAACATTTCAACCTAGGAGTTGAAATTGTTGGTCAAAAAGTATGAGCATTTTTTTTAATTGATTAATATTATTTTTATTTTATTTTCTATTTATATAATTAGGAAGTATCCTTTGCCATAAATAGATTATGACTACAAAAGTAAGTGCAAATTAAATAAAAACCATGTTATTGAATTCTAAGTGGATGTAGTTACCTGCTATCTTTGTTAAAAGGGATAGTAACAAGTATCAGAGAGGTGCTAACATCAGATTATTAAATAACTGAAGATTTACTTCTTCAAGCCCCTAAGAAAATAAAATAGAAAACATTTTCACTGTATAATTCAACATTATTTAATCACATACCACCTACATTTAATTCATTTGCCATCAGTGGGTAAACTCCCTTCCTAAACCAATATATATAGACAGACAATATTGTCTTTCTTAAATATTTCACCATGTTACCCCACTGTTCAAAGATTCTTTAGATCATCATTGCCTGGAGAATAAAGCAAATGTCTGAAGATTTAGGCCCTTCACCTGAACTCAACCAGCCCCAACATGGGCTCTTCTGTATCTGTGATCCTTTTGGAATTCCTGTATGATGATTCTATACGTACACGTGCTTTGTTGTGACATTCTAACTTTTTAATCTTTGTTTGCATTTTGGTTATTATGTCTTTTCCAATACACTGTTACTTATGTGTTTCATTTTACATTTAACTATGTCCTTCATGATGTCCTCTGTATAGGAGATGTCCTAGTGCAGTGCCCTCTATAGGGCAGATGATCCATCAATATAAGGTAATGATTTACTTCTAGGCTCAATTTGTTACCATAAATTCAGCTTTCATTACACGAAAGCTTAGGACAGAAGATTCAGCTATCAAGCTATCTAAATTCTTATGATAGCACAATTATAAGATTCTTTTTTACAATATGACAACATTAGAAAACAATAAAAGGAGAGCATTCTAGTGGCAGCAGACACTTTTCTACAGAGTTGGGTTCATGTTCATCATATTTATACCTTTGATTTGAAAACCTAAGCTCGCATAACTTTTTATGAACTAGCTGATTTCCATGTTTCTGAGTCACTCTTGGAACACATTTTATTTTAATAAGAATAACCCATCAAGCAGGAAAGCCATCAGACTCCTCATTATCATGCTCTGTATATAGGAGTTTGTCTTTTGGCTGCCAAACCTGTATCCCACATTGTCCAATTTTCAGAAAATGGATTGTTTTAATGGATGAGGTTGAGTGACAGCATCAGAAAGCAAGCCAGTGGCCTGTCCCCTCAGTTGATGGGATTAGATCTGAATGAATACAGACATGTGATGGACTACAGAGTTTAGGGGAAATTCTACAGTGCACATTGGTACTTCTGAGCTGCTTAACATTCTCTGTCCACCTTATTAACTCTTTAAAATGCCATTTGCTTTGATGATAGTGTATTTGACATTGCTCCTTGTGGAGCTCAGGATTATGGGGAGGTGGAATCAAAGCAAATTCATCTCTTCGGAAGGTTTTCCTCTAGCTGAAAAATGCAGAGAGACAAGGAATCCTGTTACTGGATGATGTCACATTAATAAAAAGCTAATAAACACAAAATCTATCCATCATCCCAGTTTTCTCAGTAGCCTTTTTTATTATGTATCATTATACATTATCTTTCTAATTGATATTCATCAGCATTTTTTCTGGGAGCTTGATGTAAGCTTTTTTGCACTAAATATCTAAGCTTCTTTATGATCTATTTCCTCATATTGGTCTCTCTTCAAAAAATGAGACTTCAGTATTCCAGCAATAGCTTAATGCCTCTAACACCTGTGAATGTGGATGACACAAGATATGTGGGGAGGGGACTTGGGATTCAGTCTTTGTTCTACTGAATGGGGTTGAAATCTTTATGAACAAATATGACCTTTTAGCAGTCAAATATCAACTGCAGCATGTTGAAACCATAATTTAGAAGGACACATATACGGTTATCAATGAGGGTCTAAATGAAACTGTCAGATTTTTCACAGAGTCAGTCATGTTGTATTTAGTCCCTAGATTTTTGATGGATTAGTGCATATTAGCAAAATTCTACTAGAGGTTTTGTGAATAATGGATGGCTAGTAGGGGAAATAAGTGACTTATTGCTAGCATTTCATAACAACTATATTAGAAATATAGTATTTTACAGAAATTAAATCAGGCAAAGGACCACAGAAAAATCAGAGTGGAAGCACAATTTAATTTCCTATGGGCAAAGATTTTTATTTCTTGACAAATGCCAGTAAAATCTGTTTCCCTTCCCTCTAATATTATACCATGTGGGAAATGTCTCTCATAATGATCCTTAGTGGTATAAACACCAAGGCATTGCGTTATTCTGAAGAGGCTTCTAAATCATCTAAGAAAGGTCAAAGTGTGTGATGATGTAGAATTTTGAGGTTGTTGACTTAATTGTTAATAATTTTTACAAATTTCAATTTTTTCCATTATAAAAATTTCAATTTTTTCACATATATGGCATATGCGTGCCTTAGAGCATGCTTGGTGGCAGGGAAAAGAGAGTTATCCAAATTTGCTTACAGGAATTTCCATGAAAAATAGATGGGAATCCCAGAGAATCAGTTTTAGGGAATACGGTTGGATCTCAAGGTAAGTATAGGGTGAAGACATAACTCAAGAAAACCAGGGATTGTGTCACAAACCTGAAGAGCATGGGGGAAATCACAATGGCTGTGTCCGGGTACACAGCCAGTATCAGGTGTAGTTCTCTGCCCTAAGCTGAGGTTTCCTCTGAATTGTCCTCATTCTTTGGTAGCTCCTTCTTCATTGTGGTCAGATTTCAAGTCCACTCTACATCCTCAGACCTTTGTAATCCTAGCAAAAGAGATATTCCCTTTCCTAATGGTTCTTGCAAAAATTCTGGACTGGTTTGTAACTGTTTCAAACTGGATCATGAGCTTATGTGTAAAGCAACAGTGATGATCATGTTTGAGGAAACCTGTCTCATATTGATCGATCACTAGAATAAGGTTATAGGGGGCAGTGTCAACACCAGCAGGACAAGTTGAGAGTAGAGGAGGAGTGGTTATCTGAAGGGCCTCTGAGGTCTGTTAGGAGAAGAAGAAAGTATAGTAGTTGCTGTTGGTGCACCTCTCAGATTCTTTTACAAAGGGGTGGATGTGTGGGGTGGGAGGCTGTGGCTTCTATCCCAGAGTTGCTGTGTGTGTTAGCTGCCAACAGCTCAGAGCTGCCCCCTCTCTTTGGCCTTCAGCCAAAGGAAGCAGCTTCTTTAAGAGGTGAACCACTCCCTTGCCCCAGTCTCACACATCTAGTGACTGATTGATACAAAAGAGTGAAAGGGTGTCTGTCCTTTGTTCAAGGAGAAAATAGGTCTAATGGAAGCCATGTTTAGAGTGCCACAAGAGAGCACACACCTCTTAGCTTTCCACCTGTCCCATCCTGCTTTCCTCATTCTGTTTTTCCTGAGAGCATAGCTTCAATAAATAATCCCTTTCTCAGGCTCTGCTTCTAGGGAACCTAAGCTAAGACATTAGGAATGAATATGTGACAGGGAAAATATATCCGCTATGGATAGGAATTAAAATCATTTCTCAGTCTTTCAAGGGTTTCAGGATTCCTTTAATCCTTTCCTTTCTCTGAGGTCTGTCTCATGCTTCTCTCTGCAAACACCTCCTCAAGGTGTTCTGCCCTTTTGTTCTCAGTTTTCTTGCTAATTCCTCTGCCTCTTCTTGACCTCTAAATATGCAGGTATTTATTGCAAAGCTCATTTAAAAAATCTTGCTTATTCCCTAAATTATTTGCTCAGTTGAATGGTTTCAAGTAGATAGCTAACATGTATCTCCTAAATCTTGATCCCATGGTCTAAGCCCATCTATCCTTGAGTCTCTCCCAAGATTACAGGAAATGATTCTGGCTGATCAAAAATTCTGGTGGTTATAATGATCATATTGCATAATGACACACTTAGTGGCCAATCTGTCTGCTTATGCTCTGTGAGACTCAAACTGCCACCTACAAAGCAAGCTCAGCACCACACATATAGTCAGGGCCCTCTGATTAATTTACAACCCAAGTGGAGGTAGAAAATTTAAGAGGCTCCTATGCTATTTTTTCTTTTTAATTTCATGAAATAGAAAGTAGAAATAGGCAATATACAAAGAGGAAGGAACATGAGACCGGGCCATGCAGACTGGCATGGCAACCTCAGTACTATTGACATTAGAGACTGTTCTGTGTATTACAGAGTCTTAACAGCATCCCTGGTCTGTGCCTACCATATACCTGTGGTTCTCCTTACCTCAAGTCATGACAATAAAACCAAAATATCTCTAGACATTGTCAAATATCCCCTAACAGTCAAAATTGTCCCTCTTTAACATTGGATAGTAGGTGTATGGATTTCAGACTCTCACCAGTGTCTCTTCAGTCTCTTTAGTGACTGAAGTTTCTATTTTATGGGACCAAGAAAGAATGCACAGGGGAAAGAATGCAAAGAAGGGCTGTGTAAGAAGATGTTTCTATGAGGCATTAATGTGTACTATCTTTTCACAGAATGTTGGAGTGTGGTTTATACATTTCCATCCAAATATGTGTTTAGCTAGGCTTTTCTGTCAAAATTGACTTGGTGAACAATTTAGATGTAGAACTCTATACTATTCCTTTAAAGCAGGAGTGTTTAACTCATGGCCCATAGGCTACATGAGGCCCAGGATGGCTATGAATGGGACCCAAAACAAAATTGGGAATTTTCTTAAAACATCATGCAATTTCTTTGTGATTTTTTTTTTTGTGTGCAATTCGATTGTGTTGTTCTCAAGCGTGAACTTTGTAGATGACAACATTATGTCACAAGGTCACATAAAATAAACACACATATTGCTATTTGTATGCATGTATGGCTTCAGTTTTATAGCTGTAGCTTCCAGTGTATCATCTTCCAAGCACGAACAATCGAATTGACACCATCTGACATGTGCTGTGGTGACTTGGTGAGAAATGATTATCAATAATTAAATAAGGATACTTGCCTCACTTCTAAATAACATTAAAGTCCTAATTGCAGTTTTAAGCAGTTAATGTTATTTAGAAGTCAGGTAAGCATTCTTATTTGATTATTAAGGGCACTTTCCCAGCTTAGTGACACTTTATACCTTGTCTCCTGCTTCACAATAGCCCTACACCTCACCTTGCACCAGCAGCTGAGATGTGGAAAGGGCCCACACCTTGCTTTCTATTTTCCTGTCAATTGATTTTCATAATAAAAATAAATACATAGGTCCTCATCTATTATTTTTTTTTTTGAGACACAGCCTCAAGCTGTCACTCTGGATAGAGTGCCGTAGCATCATAGCTCACAGCAACCCCCAATTCCTGGGCTCAAGCGAGTCTCTTGCCTCCGCCTCCCAAGTAGCAGGGACTACAGGTGCCCGCCACAACGCTGGGCCATTTTTTGGTTGCAGCTGTCATTGTTGCTTGGCGGGTCCAGGCTGGATTCAAACCCGCCAGCTCAGGTGTACGGGGCTGGTGCCTTAGCCCGTTGAGCCACAGGCGCTGAGCCCTATTATGTTTTTAATCTCAGCATTGCTTCTACAACTCTCAAAAGAAAACAGAACCCTCAAACAGAAAAATTACAGATGAAGAAAGATTGTTCAGTGAAAAGCTGACAGATAACTTCTTTTTTGTCCAGGCAAATAGTAAGACACTCTGCTTAATTTGTAGGTAATTTGTGCAAATTTTCAAAGAGTATAATTTGAAAAGGCATATGTAAAGTCATGCTGCTAAATTCAATGCATATGGAAGATTGTTCATAAGGACAAAATAGTGACACTGAAGAAAAGTCTGACTTTTCAACAATAAAAACATTTTTTTTAAAGTTACAACTCAGATGGATTATATTGTATAACCTAGTTATGTGGTAGTGTTAGGGACAGGTAGGGAACAGGGAAAGAAGGGAAAGAGAAGCAGAAATTACTGAGATGAAGGAAAGTGGATGATTGCTAAGACAGAGGAAACAGTTTCTTTGTTTGGACATGAACAGGTTAAGGAAGACAAACTATTCTGGACTACTACAAAAGCAGAACTAGCCAAGACTGTCCTTAGCAAGTTTTGAAATTCAGGCACTGCTCTACTCCTAAGGCCCCCCCAGAGGGACTGATCAGTAGAAACTTTTTAAAGAAGACGTTATTCAGTATTCCATGATTTATCAATGCCCTATTAATATCTTGGAGACTTTCCCAAGGTGCAGTTAGTTAAGAATACTATGGAGCCAGCTTGCTACCGACCCTAGGTGAAAAAAATGCATAAACATGAGTTAAGAGATACATAAACATCAAAAGTAGAAGGAGCAAAGCTAGGAATTGGGGAATATATACAAGGGAAAATGTTTGTAATGAGTCCTTTCTCATTCAGGAGGAAGAGACCCACAGTTCCCTCTCTGCATTTATACCTAGGTATGTTTTGTCTGCTTATAAGCTTAAGTATGTTCTATACACTTAAAAGAATAAACCTTTTCCATTAAATTGCCACTGCTGCCTGTGACTTCCTCTTTTTTCTGCTACTACTGTTTCCTCTTTTTGTGCCTGCTCAATCAAAGTGCTTTTGGGTTCTGGGGGCCGCCTGCTAGTGTTTCCCAGAAAAAGCAGGAACTGGGGCTGGAGTTTTCATAGCCCCTGAGCAGCAGCATATTTAATAGTAAAAAAAATGAAAACTATTTACTGATGGCGAGTTTATTAAACAAAGTATGGAAAGCAGGGAAAATATGCACAAAACCTTTAAAAATGGATAAAATCATGTAAATTGTCAACAAGACTGAATTTCATAAGGGTCAAGGGCTCAAATCATCGCCAATTCTAAGAATTCCTTAAAAGCATTGATTCTGACTGTGGCAATATCATTTACATTTTGGAAGTAAGAAGGCTAAATTGAGGCCAATTGTTGAAGAGATTTTATTATTGCCAACACATTCTTGAGTTGTGTATGGTCTTAAAAGTCAGATTTGTGTGAGAACGTGATGTTGAAAACTGGCTTACAGATTTAGGATTTTTAGTGGATTCAACCACTCATTCAAATGACTTAAACATGTATCTTCAAGGTGAAAACCAACTTATCAGTACAAAGTTTCAAGCCATAACAACGTTCCAAATGGAACTGAAATTATGGCAAGTTCAAATTAAAGCAATTTTATGCATTTTAAACATTGGCCTATGAACAGTGAAAAATATGAAGCCTTACTTTTCTATTAGATAAAAAAATTTGAAATCAGATTTCAAGGTTTCTAGGAAAATAATAAATATTTTGGTATATTTGAGACTCCATTTGCAGTCAACCCGCCCCAATTTTCAACTGAAATGCATAGAGCTGCAATCTGACATTCAACTGAAAGAAAAATTGGATCATGTCTCTACTAGACTTTTATAGGTCTTGTCTTCCTGGTGGCAAATATCCTTTGCTTCACAATCACACTTTATTCATTTTTGGCAGTACCTACATTTTCAAGCAGCTATTTTCAAGAATGAATTGTATTAAGAGTACAGTTAGAATCAAAATATCTGAGGAGCACCTTGAGAACTCACTGAGAATTGCAATGACTTCTATGGAACCAGATATTGATGCATTAGTTTCTTAAACACAATGTCAAATATTCCACTGGTTTTATATTGGCCACTCTTCTCTTACTTTTACAATAAAAAATATAGAAAATAGACATTTTATTATGTACATATTAATCACTTAAAGATTTAGAAAGATTCTCTGAACAGGCTGTTGCGTAATTAGGATTATTACATGAGGACTTTTTTGTTTATCTGTAGTGGTAGATATCACAAAAATTATGCTCTGGTCTTTTTTTTTCCTCATTAGCTTTCATCAGTGTTTGTGTATTTAATGTGTGGCACAAGACAACTCTGAAAGCTGTAATGGTTGGTGCCCAGAGAAGAGGCCACAGAAGAGATGTTCAGGCAAGGTTTATTGAAAGGGGATGGTGACCTGCCTGAAAAGTGCAAAGATGAAGTATGCACCCTGGTGGCAGTTAGAGAGCCCTTTTATATGGAGCCATGGAGGTGGACACTTTCCACAAGTTGCCTGTCAGTTTAGGATCTTTTGGCATTAGCTTCTGGGGAGTTGGGCTTAAATATTTTGTATCTTTGTCTGAAGAGGAAAGAAAGAGGAGGGGAAAAGGGTTTGTGTGTGGTTGCATTAGGCCCTCCAACATTCTCAACTTTTGTTAAAAGGGGTTATGGGGATGATGGTCTTTTTTCTGAAACTGGTTCTGGCTGTATAGGGCAATAGTTGTCCTCAGTGGGATGAGTCAGGTGTTGGTAGGACTGCATGGGTTTGGGATACATTGGGAGAGGGTTTGGAAGTGGTAGAAATTGGGTGGCAACTGCGGCTGACATCTTTTTTACTCTGACTTGAATAAATGAGCACAGGAATTGGATGACATAAGGGACAATGGTAATTAATAGGAGAATTGCGGTGAAGGAGTAATAGGGTGTCCACAGGCTGTCAAACCAGGATCTCTCATTTTGAGAACATAGGTGGGTAGCTTGTTTCCAGAGCCAGGAGATGTCTTCTTGGACCAGACCAGACCAGTTGGTATAGAAACAGTAGATCTGTATGAAAGTGTAAAGGCCCCCTTCCCTCTGCCATGATTAGATCTAAGCCTCTAAGATAGTGATGGGGGGGGCAACTGGAAAGTAATAAAAAGATGAGCAAGATAACTTCACTTTCTAGAGAACTGAGAAACTGTGGGATATATAAAAGGGGCTGTATTTAATTTACTTTTTTATTTTAATGATGGAGACAGGAGGAAGAAATAGAGGTCTTTAAAATTTAGGAAGACTAGAGGATGTGGAGCTGGTATTTGCTAGAATTAATTTCTTTACCTTTGTCAGAGATTTAGATTTAAAGATTTAGATTTAAAGCCATTCCAGTGTGATGAAGTTGAGTCCATTTTGAAGACTGACCCTTTGGTCAGATGGAAGTAGTTTTTGTTGACTATGGGACCACCAGTTTCAGAAGCTGAGTTTCAGAAGGTGAATATAGTCTCCTATTTTAAGGAGGAAACACACTCACGTCCAGTGTCTTTGTTTTGTATAGAGGACACAGTTCTTGAGTCAGCTGAGATGCTTCCTGAGAAACTTTAGGGACATAGAGTGCTAGTGGAGATAGGAGGCAGAGTTTCCATCTCATAGATGGGTCTTCTAGCCCAGGCCTTTATAAATAAAATAAATATCTTTTATTTTTTATTTATTTTTATTTTTTTATTAAATCATAATTGTGTACATTAGTGCAGTCATGGGGAACAATGTGCTGACTTCATATACAATCTGAAATATTTTCATCAAACTGTTTAACATAGCCTTCATGGCCTTTTAATCACTATATGAAGACATTTGTATTCTGCATTTAGTAAGTTTCACCTGTACCCTTCTAAGATGGAGTAACTAAATCTTAAGAAGACTTAAAAGTGGTAGCCAGGACTTAAAACAACTTTTGCCTTCTAGGCTGCTGTCTGTCCTGTTTTCTCTTTTTCTCTATCTCTATTAAAAGAGAAGAAGGCCACAAAGGTCAGGTCTGAAAGTTTTGTTTGTAGGGTCTGAGGCTTCTTTTAAGTTTTGGAGTTTATGTTAAATATTGGGGTCAACTGAGAGATGTGGCCAACTGGGAGATGAAGTATTTTGTTCCTTTCTGGTATTAAGATTTAAATTACTAAAGAGCTGAAAAATTTTAGACAGGAAAAAGGGCTGGATTTTTATCCTGGTTTTGAGATATTTACCATGACTTTTTGACCTCTGAAATATCTTAGAGGGGGGAGTTGGTATGTGGGAGAGAAGAGAGTGTAGTTAGGGAGAGAGGCTGACTGCGGAAGCCAGTGGAGTGGGGGGGGGGAGTTGAGAGTAGGGCAGAAAGAAGACTGCAAAAAGTGGTAGGGGCCAGGCAGCTGTTGGGTCTCTAGTTGCCCTGTCTTGCCATGGCCTGCGTAAGGGTCCCTAGTAGCCTAGGGAGCGCGTATGGCTTCTGGCACTGGGAGCGGTGTCGTCTGCAGCCCTGCTGTTCTGTCTTTTACTTGCAGCCCTACCTGTGCAGGAGAAAGGAGTGTGTGGCTGTTGGGTGTGTGAGCTCACCCTGCCCTGCTGTGCCTGGTGCCAGCTGAAGCCTAGGGAACATTCATGGCCCCCTGGGGCCACTGCTGCAGGGAACTGTTGGGTAGGAGTTGGCAGATTTGCAATCTTGGGGTGCCCCGTGTGTGCTGGAGGGAGGGGCAGTAGAAGCTCAAGAAATCTCTGGAGGAGAAAATTTAGGGAGGAAGAGGGGAAGATAAAGGGGGAGGTGTTGGAGCCATGATCTGTATAGTGAGGGATAAGAGCAGAAGGAAAGAAAGGCCTGAAGTTAAGAGATTTCGGTCCACCTGCCATTTTTATTTGTTGTTTTTTGCAGGAAATTATTTAAGTTCTTTAAGGTGTTGAAATTAAATGTCCCATTTCCTAATTTGGATTGAGGTTGAAGGAGGCAGGGAGTGAAAGGGCCAGCTCCCATGTCTGGGAACAGACATGTACAGACAGAACACGTAAGGGAAGATGTCCTTCCCCTACCTGGCTGGAAAAGAAGGGATCCCTTATTTCCCAAAACCCAGGAGTGAGGAATGAAAAAAGAAGCAAGACTGAGAAAGGTCAGGTGTCCCTGTTTTTCTCAAAGAACTTAAGGTCCCTACGACCTTAAAAAACCTAAAAGAGGGTCCAGCTATGGGCTTGAAATGAAAAACGAAATGATTGTGGGTCCTGGATCCCAGAAGAGGGCACGACGCTAGGCCAAACCCTCCAGTTAGGCATGAATGAATGAAGGGAACGAAGAAGAAGAAACGAGGGAAGGGAGAATACAGAGGCAGGGACCAAGATAAACCGTGAGTCAAGTGGGGGTTTGTTTGAAGCCATTTGAGACCTTACATTTAAGCAGCAGTTGGGGCAAAATCCTCTCCGATTCTCTGATGGGCAGGTCAGTGGAATCAGATCTGGGAACAACTGAACTTTGTTCTGAGAAAACTGGGGGTGACTAGGGTGGCTGCAGCCAACTTCCAGTCAGCCACCAGTCCCGGCTCTTTGGCACAGTGTGAAAGGTGTAAACGGTGGCGCCCAAAGAAAGGCTGCAGAGATGTTCAGGCCATGTTTATTGAAAGGGGAGGGTGACCCGCCTGGGCAGTGCAAAGAAAGATGGTATCTGCACATGGGGGACAGTTAGAGACCCCTTTTACATGGGGCATGGGGCTGGGCACATTCCACAGGTTGCCTGGCATGTTAGGGTCTTTTGGCACAAGCTTCTGGGGTCTGGGGCTATCCAGATCTTTTGTGTCTTTGTCTTAGGAGAGGAGGAGGAAAAGAGTTTGTGTGTGGCTGCATTAGGCCCTCCAACAAACTCTTTTCCTTCTAATGTGTCCCAGACAATCTAAGAGGTTGGATACCCTTGCAGCAGTTCTCAACCTGTGGGTCATGACCCCTAAGACCATTGGAAAACATCTTTCATATCATCTATTTACATCATGATTAATAACAGTAGCAAAATTACAGTTATGAAGTAATGAAAATAATTTTATGGTTGGGGGTCACCACAACATGAGGAACTGTATTAAAGGGTCACAGCATTAAAAAGTTTGAGAATCACTGAAAAGTATCAGATGTAGGGCGGTGCCTGTGGCTTAAAGGAGTAGAGCACCAGCCCCATATACCTAAGGTGGTGGCATCAAATCCAGCCCCCACCAAAAATTGCAAAAAAAAAAAAAAAAAAGCAACTGTCAGATATATAGGTCAAATTGTCAGTTTATATAACAACTGGTTGTGTTTCAGGAAGAAAAGGGAAATTTTTGTCTTTGATTCTTAACTGTAGAAATATACATGTATATTAAGACATGTATGGCAAATATGGAATTTAGGAGTCACTACCCACTATTCCATTTTTGTTTTGTCTCATAGGTATTTACCTACGTTTGTTTGTTTGTTTTTGTCTCGTAGGTATTTACCTTTGTTTGATGGGAAAACAAACAAGAACAAAACAAAATGAAGCCCACCTTTTACAATATTATCAATTCTATTCTTTGTCTCCATTGATACTTTTAATCCAGGCATCCTCAAACTTTTTAAACAGGGGGCCAATTCATTGTCCCTCAGACCGTTGGAGGGCTGGACTATAGTTTAAAAAAAAAAAAACTATGAACAAATTCCTATGCACACTGCACATATCTTATTTTGAAGTAAAAAACAAAACGAGAACAAATACAGTTCACACCGAAGCATGTGGCCCATGGGCCGTAGTTTGAGGACCCCTGTTTTAATCTATAATAAAACTTTAATTTTGGTGATCTGTTTTAATCAATTATATTTTAGTAATAGAAGGAATGGCCTGAACAAGGTTTTCTGTCTCTTTAAAGCTTCCCCAGTCTTTTTGGGAATTGAAACCTACATTTCTGCCTCAGGCTTTTGGTCAGTAGGGGTAGGGAATTGTCCTTAGTCCTGGGGTAGTCCTGACAGTCTGGGTGGGTGGAGGAAGGTGGTGAGAAATGCTCCAAATGTCCATCTCTCTGTAGGATCAGTCAGAATCATCAACTGCAATTGCCTGAAGCTGAAAACTTTTTCTTTAAAAGCTCTGTACTTCTGCTAACATTACAAAAATGAAACTTTGAGACAGGAGTTTACCTTTTCTCCATTTGCTGGCAAATTAATAACCTCTCTTTCCTTTTCCTCAACCTCTTATTCTTGTTTTTCTGATCCAGCCTTGTGCATGAACACCAAGCTTTCCAGAACAGAACTTGGCATGCCTGGGTAGGGGGTAACATGGTTACATCATTATGCTTTTCTTTATTCTTAGTTTACTTTACATTTGATACTCTGTAATAGAATCCAGCTGACTGAATGGGCCCGCTTAGGCAAGGGCACCCCAGAAATACCCTAAAGCTGAGTTGCTGGCCTTGAGAAGGGAGCTCAGAAAAGCCCCCTCCCACCCCTTCCCTGAGTAGAGTTGTCCTTTGTAACTCATTAACATGCCTAAGGCCATGAAAGACAAGGCTTAAATCCTACCTTCAGGTCATCAATTTACTTAACAGATCAGGCTCTTCCTATCTTCGTTTTTTTTAAAGAACACACTCTTTTCTTATGAGCCTGCATCTTTTAGAAGTGATGCATCCCTGCTACCCCTCATCCTGTTTCACCTATTTATAGTTTTTGGAGTAGTTCTCCCCAAATACTAAACACTGGCTCTGGCTAGTTTAAGCCAGAAAGAATTTGATACTTTGGAAGATGTTAGGAAATTGTATAAGTGTTGGTGTTGCACCCTAGGATCGGGGTCCCCAGTGACCATACGAGAGAGCCAGACACTGATGCAATCACACGAGGGTGTTTTTATTCAAGCTCAAGCCTGGGCTGCCTGCACTCCCAGATGCAGCTGGGACCGAGAGCCGCATGCTTGCAGCCCTTGGGGTTTTTATGGGGTGGATATGGGGTGAGGGGTGGGGGAAACAAAGTACAGTCCCCGGGTTGGTCATTTCTTGCGCCTATACTAGAGTTTAAAGCTGATTGGGTCCTGCCAATTTTAACGGCTAGGGGGCGGATACACACCAGGAGATGGGGAAGGGTGTGGTTTACCAAGAAACGAAATTAGGGACTTTCAGGTTTGCTCTAAAATGGAGAATGAAAGCCCCAAATGGCGTCACTGGGTGCTTCATTGGGATATTAGAAGAGGCATCTCTGCTGCCGTTTGGAATGAAATTTAAAAATCCTTCACCTTTGCATCACTTGATTTAACTTTAATAATATGCAGAATGAGAACCTGTAGTGGGCTAGGATTAAGACACGTGTCTGGCATGGTAATTTGACTTCTGTCCCCAGATTACAGAGCAGCGGAGTACTGTCTCACATCAGAACACTCATTTTGTGGGTTCAATTATATCCTTCAAAAAGATATGCTGAAGTCCTACCTCCAGGCCCTCTCTCACCTGTAAAGTTAGCCTTGTTTGGAAACAGGTTCAGTTGTTAGCAAGTTAAGGTGAGGTCATACAGAATTAGAGTAGGCCAACACTTTTACACTGTTGGTGGGATTGCAAAGTAATAAACCACCTTTTTGGAGAGAGGTATGGAGATTTCTCAAAGATCTAAAAGTAGACCTCTCATTTTATCCTGCAATCCCATAACTAGATATCTACCCAGAAGAGCAAAAATCATTTTACCACAAAGACATGTGCACCAGAATGTTTACTGCAGCTCAATTCATAATTGCCAAGTCATGGAAGCAACCTAAGTGCCCATCAACCCACAAATGGATCAACAACTGTGGTATATGTATACCAGGGATTACTACTCAGCCATTAAAAAAGACGGTGACTTTACATCTTTTACGTTTACCTGCATGGAGTTGAAATACATTCTTCTTAGTAAAGTATCACAAATATCCAATGTACTCCATACTCATATGAAATCAATATATAAACAATTACATGCTCATAACACGCCCCCTGGGTGAGGGGCTCTTTTACAAATGGAACTTTACTCTGGAAGTGAGAACAATGTAACCTAAAAATTTGTACCCTCAGATTGATTTGAAATAAAAAATAAATTAATGTTTTTCCAATTCTTTCTTTGAGGATTTTTATCATCTCATGCCTTAAATTTAAATCCTTAATCCATCTCGAATCAATCTTTGTAAGGGGAGAAAGGTGCACATCCAGTTTCAGTTTTTTACATATGGATATCCAATTCTCCCAGCA